>RJWM01009023.1:0-69855 GCA_004363535.1 Dasyprocta punctata
TGTCCTACAACTTTTCACCCATACTCCTGTGTTATAATCGAAGGTTTGTTGGATTGATGGGGCAGGTTAGGGAGCCAGGAAGTTGCCATTTCTGGTGGACATCTGTCTCAGAGCATAGCTGTTGCAAATGTTTCTCTTCTTCTTCCAGGAATATCTGTCTTCTACTTTCCCTGGCCACAATGTGCTTGATGTATTTCCTTGAAATTCTGTCCCGTTAGCCTGTTTTCTTATAGTTTTCACTTAGAAACAGGGCTAGAAGAGCTGCAGTGAGGAGAAATCCCTTTCCTCCTTTCAGTTTGTTTTCAATATAGCTCTATGGGAAAAGTGTTACTCCTTGGAGAATAAGTCTTTGTGACTGAGAAAAAAAAGGAGGGGTGCAGTTACACTTGCTGCTATTCTTTTCCTCTTGTCAGAACCATGGGAGATTTTTCCTGCATTCTCTGAACACCTGTGGGGTTCCTGGATTGATCGGATGTATGGGGGTTGTCCTTTGATTGCAGACCCCAGGAATTTGTCATGAGCAAGCTAGTTAGCACTCTGCTTGCAGAAATTTGTCAAAATTACTAGTAAAGTAAGTGGTTCTACAATTTATAGCTTCCACTGACTTCTGCTCTAGGTAAACAAATTTCTAGTGTTGTTGTCTGTCTGAAGATGCCCATCTCTCCAGATTTTAGAGTAGCAGTTCACTCTATGACCATAGTTCTCTGTGGGCTTAAGAACTCACAGAGTTTAATTTTAGTTTCTCTCTGTCTCTGTCTCTGTCTCTCTCTTTCTCTCTCCCTGTCTCTTTCCCTCTCTCTTTAAATGACATTCAAACCCCTTACATGTGAAAACTAAACTGGGAAGCACCATGTCTGTCAATTGTAATGGGAAAATTTCAGTGTTCTCCATTTCAGAGTGGAGTTGGCGGAAGGATACACAGGGCATCATCTCTCTGCACTTAGTTAACATTTTTAAGTCCATGTTGTTTCTTGTACTCAAACTTTTACAAATAAAACCAGAGAACAGAAAAACACCTACTTAAGGAAATAAAGATTAAATCCAAAGTTCCATTGAAACTCATGGGAAAAGTATGCACACAATAGCTGTTGAGTTGAAGAGGCAGCTTTTCTGTACCCTTCTCACTTGGCAAACATTCACAAATAAAATGTTTTGGTTCACTGAGCTATAACATGCAGTTCAAATTTGATCCATATGATATTCGGTGACATGAAAGTGTGTGTAGAAAATTGGCAAATGTGTCTTTTCTTGAAACTGTAATGTTGTAATACCATATCTTTGATTGTACTCATTTCTTGTGTTTTTTGATGAAAAAGTTGTACAAAAGAAGCAATGGTATATTTTTAAACAGCTATTATGGCAAAGCATCATTAACTAAGCAATCCCTCCATAAAGTAATTTTATCATTAGTTATAATTCAGATCCCTTTTAAAGTCTGCAACCAGTTAATTAGTAACTATATTTCCTCCAGAGCAATGTGGGAGTCACAGTACCCTTTCATCCCTCTCAGCTCTACCCCAGCCTCCACCAAAACTCATGTGGCAACACCTGGACTTTTAGTTCACATTATTGTTAAAATTCGTTTCTTGCACAATAAATACTTACTTAGACCTAACCACAAGTGTTTCTCATTTCTTTAGTGCTTTTTCATGTACATTGATGTTTCTTTCTGGATTGATATTTTTCCTTCTAATGTAGTACACCCTCTAATAAGTGGTTAATTTTACAGTCTAAATTTATCACCTCTGAGTCCAGACTCACCTTTAAACATAACATACATGATTATAGAATTTTGAAATCAAAGTATTTTCTTCAGCACCTTCAAAATATTAATCTGTTACCTTTTAGTATCTAATACCTTTAATGATATTCAATTGTGTGCTACCCAAATTATTTTTCAATTTTTACTTTTTTATTAGTACATATTTGCTATAGATAATAATTACATTCCTCATGGAAAGTTGGTACACGTACATAACTCATCTTTATTCTTTTATCGTTCCCTTCCTCTCTCCTCCTCCACCCTTTCCATCTCTTAGTCCCTTTCCCTTTTGCAAAAGATCATTAGTTATATTTCTATATCATTAGTTATAACAGGGATCTAGCTCCCTGTTTCTTATTATGTATCTTTTAGTTTGCTATTTGCTTATTGGGTTTCTCATGTAAGAGAAACTGTACAATATTTAAGCTTGTGTGTATGATTTGCTTCACTTAGCATTATGGTCTCAAAGTATATCCATTTTCCTAAAAATGACGCAAATACATCCTTCTTTATGGCAGAGTAGCACATTGTATATAAATACCACATTTACTTGATCCATTCATCTGTTGATGGACATATACAATGTTTCCAGGATTTAGCTGTCGTGAATTGTAATTCTTGAATCATGTTCTAAGACAAAGATGTGTGAGTATATAGTATATTTGGGAGTTAATACCGGGAATCACTGATAAGGCAGAAAAGGGGAGGCTGCTCAAAACTGTTATTTATCAAGCTGATCCCCACTGTAAGAAAATAGGCTTTAATTTCCCTGAACAAGTCTGGGAAATGATATAATGTTGCTTCAGAAATACCCAACTATAAAAGTTGAGAGTTGAAGCATTTATACTTCAATCTTTTGTCACCCATTGATTTGGAGTTGCTGCTGGGTAGGCATCAATTCTTATTTTCTAATCATTGCATTTAAGATTACAAAGTAGGTCAAGAAGTAACTGACAGCAAGTTCTACAGGAGGTAACACTTTCTTCTTGGTAAGTATTGCTATGTTCCTTTTTCACTATTAATTTCCTGAGATATGTTTATACTAGTTCACTGTAGCATTTGTAGTGGTGTGTGTATTTTCTTCCTGTCTTCCTTTGCAATCTGAGGATGCTTGCTTGATTTTAGAAATTATTAGTCATTTTTTTGTAATATAGCATTCTCTACATTCCCTCTATTTCTTCTGCAAAATCTGTTCCACACATACGCACACACACTTATTTGAACTTCTGTTGTATCCTAATAGTAACTTGTTCATATTTAAAATCATGTTGTTCATTTTCTTAATAGGAAAAATTTTATATTCTTTGTATATTCTGGATACAGGCAGTTTATTAAGATATGTAATATACAAAAGAATCCTCCTAGTATGTGGCTTGTCTTTATTCTCTTGAAAGGACAAAGTATTCACAGAGCAGAAGTTCTTAATTTTGATAAAGTCTAATTTAGCATTTTAAAATGTTTCTCCTTTCAGAGATGAATCTAAGAAAAGATTTCTCCTATATGTTCTTTTGGAAATATTAATGCTTTAGGTATTGTACTTGGGCCTATAATTCACTTTGAGTTGTTTTGCAAATATTGAAATATATGAATTGAAGTTCATTTTTGTTATAGGCTGATGTCAGTTTTTCTAGCACCATTTGTTAAAATGACCATTTATTCTTTTACTATTAGTATATTTCCTCTTTTTGAAAATCAACTAATTATAATTGTAGGAAGCAATTTTTAGTTTATATATTGGTTTCTTTGTTCACCAGTCTTGAACCTAATGTCAAACATCTTATGTCTGTGGTTTTATAATAAATCTTTAAGTCACATAGTGTCACTCCTCGACCTGTTCTTTTTTGGAGTTGTTTTAGCAGTTTTGGACCTTTGCATTTCCATGGGAATTTTAGAAAAGCCTTTTCAGTTTCCACAGAAACATCTTTTGGAAATGTGATTGTAATTGCATCAACTCTTTAGTTCAATATGGGGAACACTGACATATAAATGATACTGAGTCTTCAGATTCATGAACACAATATCCCTGCCCATTTACTTATGTTTCTACCTTGCCTTAAGCTGTGGGAAGGAAAATTCCACAACATGAAGAAAAGTGTACTCCTGATATCATCCATAATGGTAAAAGACAGAGCTTTTTCCTTAGGGTCAGATACAAACTGAAATGCCTGTTCTCACTGTTTTTATTTAGTATTACATGGGCGATCTTAGCTAGTACAAGAAAGCAAGGAAAAAGAAGTACAAGTGAATAGACTTAAGAGGAATAAGAAAAATTGTTCTTATGTTTAGACAACATAATCATCTAAGTAGAGAATTCAAGAGATTTACAAAAACCTAGATGAACTAATAAATAATTTTAACAAGATATCAGAATATAATGCCAATATACAAAAATCAATTGTATTTCTAACAGCACAATGTAATATCAATATTTAAAAATCAATTCTATTTCTATAAACTAGTGATCATCAATTGGAAATTGCAATAGATAATACCCAAAATACAATCATAAATATAAACTATTTACAGATAAATATAAGACAATCTATATAAGACCCATACATTGTAAACTGTAAAACACTATGAGAGAATTAATTGTACAGGGTTTGTGCATCTAGGGATTGAATAATGTTACATCAAGTTTTCCAAGATGAATCTACAGATTTAATGTCCTCAAACCTTTCAAAATTCCAGCAGAACTTTTTAAATTGGTAAATTGATCCAAAAATGTTTAAACAAGCAAATGTCATAATGGTCAAAACTATTTTGAAAACATTGATGATTGGAGTACATAACCCATTAGCAAGATTTACTAGTAAGTACAGTAATCAAAACAGTGTGATAGCATAGAGTTTAATTGAATAAACAACAGTCTAGCAATAGTGTCATGCCCAGGTGCTTAATTGATTTTCAACAGACATGACATGGGAGAAAGAAAATTCTTTTCAAAAATAAGCTGAAATAACTGAACTTCAATGTGGAAAGAAATGAACCTCAAACCTTATCTCATGCCATATATAATAAAAGAATCATCATGGATCACAGAAATAAAGTTAAGAAATACAACAATGTAGTTTCTAGAAAAAAATCACAGAGCTAATCTTTGTGATCTTGGGTGAGGCCAGGCTTTCTTGATAGGACACAAAAAATCATGAATCATAACACAAAAATAACAGTGAAATAGACCATCAAAATTAAGAAATGTGGAAGCTTGAAAGTGAAAAGGTATATACAAGTTATATACTGGGAGGAAATCTTCAGAACTTATATAACAAAGGAATCATATTCGGAATAAAGAACATTTGCTATAAAATATTTAAAGTGCTTTTTAAAATAAAGAGTAAAGGATTCTATCAGATTCTTTATCGAAGAGTATATATGATTACATAAAGAAATGAAAAGATGGTAAATATCTCTAAAATGGAAATGGAAATGGAAATTAAAACCAGAATAAAATGCTACTACATCCAGTTGAACTGATAAAAATGGTAAAAAAATCTGTGTTGATGGGGATATGAAGTGGCTAGATTTCTCACACATTGCTGTGTGAACACCAATACAAGACAGTCTCTAAGGTGGTTAACATACTGTTCACAGCCAACCCGACATTCCCATTTCTGAATATTGAAAGGATTTAGAAATGTGTTTGCTAAAAGATTTGTCCTCAAATGTTTATATCCTCTTTTATTATAATAGCTTAAATTTGGAAAAACCAAAGACTTATGGATTGGTTAATGGATAAACATACGTGACATATCAATTGAAGAAATTCTACAAAGTGAAGACCTAAGTACAAACCACAGACACAACTAATGACATGCCAGTGCCTAAAAGCATTATTCAAGGTAAAAGAAACCCAGTGCAAAAGCCCATATAATTGTATGATCCCACTGAAATAAAATTCCAGAAAAGGTGAAACAAAGATGACAGCAAGTAATTCAGTGTCACCATGGCCTGAAATGGGGGAAAGATTGACAAGAAAAGGCGCAAGGGGGAACTTTGGGGGGTAATGGAATTGTGCTAAATCTTGATTGTTGTTATAGGCCTGTCTATTTTTATCTATCTATCCACATATATATGACAAACTCATAGAACTGTACATTTAAAGTTGATGATTTTTTATACATAAAATATGTCTCAATAAAACTGATAATAAAAATGAAAGCCTCAAAAATGATAGAGAAAATAAAGAGCCACTTTTCTTATAGAGGAAAAAAAACTGAGAGTAATATAACAGACCAATGAGAACAGTTTTATTACATCAGAACCAGAAGTCACTATACTTGGAGCTTCTCCTGCGTATCTACCTACATGCTTTGCTCCAGTCCAAAAGTCTTTTTCTCCCCTTTCTTTAAGTTAAACATTCATTTTTCATTTATTGGCAAAGGATCTTTCAGTTTTCAGTTTTGATATGACAATGATCAGTAAATTCCAGGATCTTCATTTCCCATTCCTATGGGGGGAGAGTGTGAGAAGGGGGTAGTTTGCAGCAGAGCTGGCGAAGTATCCCCCATATGAGCAGGCTACCTCTGGCTTGGCTCCTGTCACCCTTGACTGCCTGCCCTGGTCTTCAAATTGAGTTTAGACAGGAGTCTATAAAACAAAGGGCTTTGGGAATCTTCCCCTCACTTCCCTTAACAGCTTCTTATACCTAAAAACCATTCCTCTACAAAAGATTTGTAACATAAGAACAATGGTGGACTTAAGATATTTCTAGCTATCACAGTGTTGAGATGGAAAACCAGAAGGAACGGGGTCCTTCTCAGCCAGCCTTATTAGCTTGCCAGGCACGCGTCAATGGTTTCATTACCAACACAGTCACACAGAAGTATTTAAAAGTTTACTTCTATTTGGAGCAGCTTTATCCCACACTTTTTATGGATTTTTCATCTCCCATAACTGTCATCTCCAGCATGTGCAACCCTCCTCAAGAGAGAGGAGAAAAATATGTGGCATATATAATCTATGACGACTGAACCTGGTTGTTGTCATCACTCACAGGCGTGATGGGGAGTCAGAATATGAGTTATCCCTCACCCCCTCATTCACAGAGATAAAGATGTAGAAATGCCAGCCCATCACTTAGGCAAGCTATACATACTAAGCATGGTGGAGAACAATAAATTGTCCCAGCAACTCCCATATTCTTTCCACAGTAGAGTGATAAGATTGAAGCAAGCAACACAAGTCTTTGCCATAAAAATCATTATGCCACCAAATTCAATCTTTGTATTTATTTTTGTCATGAAAAATCTCTTGTGTCTGAGCATTCTAACAGCTAGAGGGACCACAGGGACAATGTCTAATCGCATCTCCTTGTACTTGCAAAGGGCAGCTTTAAGGAGTCTGGTACAAGGGCTGAACTTGCTTGAGGAATTTAAGGAATCATCAGATATTGTGAGCTGAGCCTCCAGTTTGTAACCTTGAACTCATTCTTCACCTTCACCTAGCACAAACGTATAATCCATAGCACTGTTGGTGTTGTTTTCTGCACCCTGTGACTTGTTCCTAGATTTGAGTTTATGACTCTCATCTAGATGTTTTCCCATATTTAACTTTGCGTATGTGTAGCTCTGAGAGTCATGAGAATAAATGTGGTCCTATTTAAGATAAGAGCTATCCCACCGAAATTCCCTCCCCCAACAAATTGAAATGAATATTAAAATCCCATGAGACACATTAAAATAATCCAATGATATTTACTGTTTGATATATTTTTTTCTTTAGGCAAATTTAGCTCTTTAAAGAATGTTCTTTAAATACTAAAGATAATTCAGACTTTCTTGCATGGATCAGCTCTGCCATGCATCATCTTTGCAAAACAATATGGGAACTAAAAAAAAAAAAATTAAAATACTATCCTAGGTCGGTTTTACATGTGGACTCTTGTTTGTGGCAAAACTATCTTTCATCATCAGTGAGACTATTAGAACTGGCTGAGAACCTTAAGGACTGTTAAGATGATTAAGAGCCACATTTAATAATTGCTCCAGTAGCACCTTGACAAACATCTTAATTTTATATCTCTCAAGTAAGCCCATAAAGCAGCATGATCTAAAAATTCTTAACAAATATATTAATAAAAATTTAAACATGCATGGATCCCTTCTGCTGTTTTGAGTTAATTACATAGCAATATTGCTTTGTATACACCTTAATTAGATTAAATATTGATCAGTGCATTTTCCATTGATATTTCATTAACACACAATAACTGTCTTGTTATAGTTAAATGTAACTTTAAATTGCCTTAAAAGTCTAGCTTGAAGTGAAAAGTTATGGAAAGATATACAAAGAAAACCCTTTTAAATATAAAAGGTGCTGGGAAATTCAGTCTATGAATTAAAGCAGGGAAGAAAAATTAAACTCCACCTATTTTAAGGGTTTAAAGTAATTGGATAAAGGAACAACAGTCCACAATAATTTTTTCCTTAGGCTTTCAGTTGTATTATTAGTCACACTAAGTTCATCTATCACTGTGCTAAGGAAGAGGTTGTGAAATATTACAATTATTGCCAAGGATTATGGTCTTTGTTTATTTCAAAAGGAACCTAGGTTTTTAACAGCATCATAGATTTCTTAGCATGTGATTAAGGCTGTTTATTTTCATGCTGATGAGCTGTGAGCTGTTTCAATGAGGAGATGCGTAATTTTCCCATGGTCTGGAAAATAATTCATGGCACTTTTATGTTGTCATTAACTGTCACATCTCTTGAGTTAAATATGAGCCCTGTCATTTGGAAGTCAGAAAGCGGCTCCTAAATTTCTCAATTTCATTAGCAATTGATTCAAATCATTTCCCGAAAATAGTCTGAATTGACATATGAATTGTAGTGGTTCCTCAGCTTGGTGATTAATTAATCAAGCCATCAGGTTCGCATTAAACTATTTATCAATCTTACGATTTCCTGCTTTTCAGAAAAAATTAAAAAGCACTCTAATGATATTTTATGAGTTTTGAGAAAAATTAAAAATGGGGCCAGAAAAAGTAATCTGTCCTTCCTAACCCAGAAGCTCAAAGACATACAAAAGAGATGGAGCTGGAATCTCTGCCCCAGGAAGACAGCAGAGTCCTCCCTGTGTGCCTCACTGTCCTCGTCTGCAAAATAAGGAACCGAGCTAATGATTGAATTAAATAGTCTCTTGCTTTTCTCTCACCTTTAAAACTGTGTTAGTCTGTGAAAAAAAAAAAATAGGGTGTCATTATTACTTGTATTTTTATCACTTTGCTGTGTGCCCATTGTCCTTACATTTATCTATCAAGAGAGCTTCTATGACTCCAAATTAAAGCTTAATTAACATTTTTGGAGCTGCATTGGCCACTGCTCTACCATTTGCTTCTGAAATACTACTCTCCACTAATGCCTGGGCTGCCTCATCTGTGCAAGGCTCTTCTATTGAGCTACTGTAACAATGACCCATAGTCCTTTGCTTCAGCCCGGAATGACACTATCAACTGCTCCAAGATTGGGCCACCCCAAAGGCTATTTGTTCACTGCAAAAAACTGCTGGCAAAACATCAAGTTGTTTGCTTATTTGATTTCAGTCAGACTTTGCAGAGTTCAACTAATCGCCAGTTCTTTTCAAAATAAATGACTCACTAACTGAATTCAGCCCTTTTCTCTTTCAAATGTGCTGCATGTGTAACCTCAAAATGAATGTCTCATTCAACCCAAATCCCTTTGTTGTTATTTACAGAAAACTGAGGTTTTTCTCTTAAAGCTAACTGCATTTTAAGTGCTAGACTTCCTGTGGTATTCTCGAACAGAGTGAAAACCACACAGAAATGACCCTATGTGCGCAGTGACAGTGGATACATGAGGACTTCGTAAGTCTGGTCCTCCATCCCTGCCTGCAGTACCAGGAGAAATGCAAGAGGTTGTGGTGTCATCGATAGCAGAGGCAGTTTCATGGTTTAATTCCTTCAGCCAGGGATGCTGTCAGAAACTCAAGGAGATGAATGGAAATGAAACGTCCTGTTGCTCCATTTCTTCTCATCTTCAGGGAGAACAGTGGTCGGTTCACCCCACAGAGCCCATAGTACCCAGAGAAGGGCCCTTGCTCAGCCTGAGAGAGGGCTGCACTGAAACCACCCCAAAAGCACTTTCCTTGGAAACTTGAATGGAGTCGATCTCTCTTTGAAAAGCAGCAAGGACCAGCCCTCTTTTGCTGGCCTTTGGGTCTGGGATCTATCTTGGACCCCTGCAGCTCTGAGATCCCGTGACCTCTACCCATGCAACCCATGTGTAGATATCTTATAGATCAAGAGAATAAGATCCAAAGCAACTTGCCCAAGGACAAAACACTTCTTAAAACTTATTAAAATTTTTTTTTATTAAATGATCAACAAAGTCTGCATATAATTTTGAGGTATGGTGTGATGTTTTGATTCATGCATACATTACGTAATGATTAAATAAAGTTTAAATGAACATATTTACCACCACACATACATACCATTCTTTGAAACTCAAAAATACCTTATCTATATAACTGTGACTTACAGGGGAATGGGATAGAAAAAGGATAGCACAAAGGGTGTTAGCTCCACAAACCCACAAAAGACATCACAGTCAAATTTTATCACCAAATGAAGCTGAGATGCAGCTGCAAAATTGGGAAGCAAGATATAGTTTATCACATAGTCAGAAAGTCGTGTTCCTTTATGGAAAAATTCTGTCTGTAACTCTTATTTTATCAATTCTGATTATCTTATGGATAGCACAATATTACTGCATGTTTTTACATAAAAAGTTCATTTGCTTTGGTGTGACCGTTTAAAAGCATAGCACGACTTTCATAGCCCTGTTTCAGTATTTCATCTTTTTTAGTTTCCACACACCCAGAGCCTCAAGATAATGAAGAAGTCCAGGAGGCTCTGGACCTCTCCAAAGCATCCTTCATCTTAATGTCTACGTTGCCAGAGTCCCACCCTGTGGGAAGACAAAGCCTGTAGTAAAAGGAGAATAACCTATGGGAGAGGCACATTACAAGTACCAAACGAATGACCCAAGGCCTGTTACAGCCTTGGTACACTGCCAAAAGACACCTCCAATTATATTACTAAAGAGAAAGAAAAATCCCTCTCCTTTAGGTCATATCCTACTCCTGCTATTTGGATATAAAGCACTTGTAATGCATTGCTATCCCGAGCCCTTTCTGGAATATGCCATGCTTTCAAACTCCTGGGCTAGCACAGTGAGGATGGAAAGGAATTGCATTTGCAAATGTCAGCCTACCTCATCCATCTCCCCTCATTCAAACAATACGCATACGAGGTTCAGCAATCGGAGTTATATATTTTTCCTTAATGTTGTTGTAAGGTAATGGTTCTCTTATCTGAAATTCATCAGCCTGCTATAAATTTAAACTCCATTACTGCCAATAGAGAAAAGCTAAGCACCAAACCACTTTCAATAAATTTGCACTTATGCAATTGAACTGATACGGCCTCAGAGGAAAAGGTGAAACTCGTCTTGAGATATTTAAGTTAGTCTGAGTCACTGCTTCGTCTGGTGTTAAATTGGATCCATCGAGAAATGTAGGGCAGCACTCATCAGCCCTGAGTTATAAGAAGAGATTTCAGCCTGAAAAAAAAAATTGTCTCCAGCATTCATTATTAGACGGCATAATTTTAAGAAACCACTGGCTCGCTCTGTTACTTGGCACAACTAAATGCTACAAATGGAAACCCTGATGGATGAATATTTTTATGAACAACATTAATCAAGATCAGGCCAGCCCAAGCCCTGGAGATTTGTCGTGTCCAGTCATGAAGCTGTGAGGATGTCTATACACTCAGAGCAAAGAGGGTAATTACTAACATTTGCATGGCTCTTCACCCTGCACACAAAATCATGTTTTTAGTTAAACAGTCCCCTTAGTACAACAATTGTTACCATCTTCTGTTTCTGATGAGGTACTTGAGGCTCAGATATGTGAAACCGCCTCTTTCCTGGGTGTGCAGCAGCTGTGTGCCTTGGTATAAGACCTTCCTGGCTCTGTGGTTTTGATAGCAGCAGATCAAGAACACATCCAATTCAGCAGCCTCAAAAGGCCTTCTAGGCTCTCTTGGTGAAAGGAGCAGCTTAATCACGAGCTAAAAGAAGAAAATGAGCCATCCACAAAGTCACTGCTGTAGCTTCCTTAGAGAGGAAGCCTCCAGAGGCCACCTATCTGAAGCAGTGCAGCATTGGGGAGTAAGGGGGTGTCTGCCAGTCAATTAGACTTGGCAGTTTGGCAAGCAGACGTGGGGGGGACCAACCAGAGTTTCCTCTCTATAGAGAAGCAGGTTTGGGGATTTAGAAATTTGAGAGGCGCTCTGTTTATGATTGGAAAAATTCTCACATCTCTCTGTGGACTCAAGCATGGGTGGTTTAAGTCCCAAGATGTAATGAGCATCGTAGAGATTGTGGGGGCTTATCTGTCAGACACACATACACCCATCCACACAAGCCTTCCCAAGGCTGCCTCCTTCCCCCAGCCTCACTGCCCATTCTAAGGCCCAAACTGGCATCACATACCAGTTGCAAGGACTGAACAGCATTTGCACTTAATTGGATGATATACATTATTCATGAGGCTGGAGTCTGTGATGATTTTGGCATTCATTAGGGGGGAAAATGGGGCATTAGTTTTCGTGGTACAAAACATTCCATATTAAACTTCATTTGCAATCCACTTTTCAATGTGAGAAATTAGAAACGCTTTTAAGCAAAGTTAGGAACTATGAAATAGCTGGGAAACAAGGAATGGCAACTTTAAAGAGGAGGAAAAGAGTAAGAGGTGAGATTTTTCAAGCTCCGAATATAGAAGGAAATGTCAGCCTGAAATTCAAAGATATTAATACTGCTAATGAAAATTAATGTTAAGTATTCGTATGGTTATAAATATACTAATATTGTTCACTATGTACTTGATATGTAAATATATACTACATATCACTATAGATTATATATATGTATATGGCTATATACTTGTAAATAAAAATATAGCTTCTCAATATTTATTTCAAAGCACTGAATGAGTTATGGGTGTTTTCATCCTATCTTTATTTTTCCAAAATAAAAGATATTATCTCCTGAGAGATAGATGAGAACTAATTTAGTGCTTGATGACACCTTTCTTCATTCCATTTAGAGTAAATTTCAAAAGCTCCCAGAAGAGTGGAAGTTTAAATCTGCCTTTTCCCCCTTTTCACAAATGTTGGAGCCACTGAAGCTGAATACGCATGCAGGGCTGTGGCATGGCCTGGGTGTGGCTGAACTGAGAACAAGGAGACGCCTCGGGGGGCAAGATAGACCACAGCTGAGGACACCTGGTTCCAACCCCAGTTAATAAGATAGAGATTGTAGCTGTAGGCATTTCACTCCTGTATCAAAATTCACTTGGAGTCTTTCTCCTAGATTAACATAGTCTGTTACTTGGAGGGTTCCTTGAACAACTCCCAAGGTCCTGCTCAGGTTTTCTGCATTTTCCACTCTAACCCCTTCCTTGTTTGAATACTAAATAAATACAGGCCAGAGACATTTCCTGTCTTAGCCACCAGAGTCAAGAACTCTTCAGAGGGTTTTGATCCTCCTGGAGCCCTAAAAATTATACCACTTGTCTCATTTATTTAAGCCTTCACCATATACTCGTTTGGGAGATTGGGGATATAGGCCAGGTCCCTGATAACAAGGGTGTCTAGTTGAGATGATCTAAATCAATTTACTTTGAAATGAATAAACTGAGGCAGAATGAGAAATCTGGGATCCCTCGTGTGTCAGTGGATGGGAGGTAGCAGGTACCACCCTGCCCATGTGGCCAAAGATCCCCTGTAACCAGTGGCTTTAAAATCAAACAAATCTGGCTCCAAACACTGTAGGATCATAGGCAAGTTTTTTCATCTCATTAAGCCTCAACTTTCCAATTAAAAAATGAAGGAAATTTTTTCACTTTTATTTCTTCAATTAAAAAATGAAATTAAATAGTATATTTTTATTATGTGATTCAGAGAAGATAATTCAGATTGTTTTAGAACAGTGCCTGGCATTTGCTAGGCCTCCACGAAAGTTTGTCTTTTGTTTTTTGAGATAGGGTCTCACTAAGTTGCTCATGTGCCCAGGTGTGGCTGGAACTCGGGATCCTCTTTGTTCAGCCTCCCTGAGTGCTGGCATTTTAGGCACTTTCCACCACTCCTGGTTTCTCTGTCTTTTTATTACAAAGACTGAAAACACACACTGACTGGATATTCTTGCTTCTTACTGCTTTTTAGTTGTCGGGCATTAGAAGCATTTGTTTAATTTTCTGACACATACTGATTTCCTTAGATCAGAGTTAAAGTTAGCCTTTGTGTTTGGTAGCATCTGGCCCTAATTCAACTAGTAGGTGCTCAGTGATGATACAGATTGTGGTCTAAAAGATGGGGTCATTTAAATTATGTAGAGGTTTCCCATTCCCTTCAGATGTACCTGCCATCCAAAACCAGTGCTCACTGTGTTTTCATGCTGCCAAAAAATTCCATTTATAAAAATGAACAGAACAGTTCTCCTCTTGATTTCATCTTTCACACAGACCCAGGCAGGCAGGCAGGTGCCACACAATTCCAATTTCAGACAGAAAGAGATAGAGTTGTGATGTGTGTGTGTGTGTGTGTGTGTGTGTGTAGTGACTGGCCTGAGGTACAGTCAATGAAGAATTAGGGTTGGAAAATTATCTTGGGGTGAGTAACCTCCTGTCACGGGCATCTATCCACAAGCCCTTTCCTCTGAAATAGAGTCCTTGTCCACTGTTTCTGGTTGAATTCCAGAGACAGGGTGCCTTCAGAGGAACAGGATGAAGAGGTGGGCTAATTGCTGAGAGTTTCATGTGAGAAGGCCCCAAATCAGGAATAGCATGATTGCCTGTCACTGAGGGTGTGAAGTATAGCTCAAGGAGCATATCATAATAATAGATGGAGTTTCTTTGAAGTTTCCCATTAAAATTCATGTTTATTTG
This sequence comes from Dasyprocta punctata, assembly GCA_004363535.1. Lineage (NCBI taxonomy): Eukaryota > Metazoa > Chordata > Mammalia > Rodentia > Dasyproctidae > Dasyprocta > Dasyprocta punctata. Next base: position 14,738 of record RJWM01009023.1, read on the forward strand.
CATTCGACTTTAAGGTCAATGCATATTTATTTTAGTACACTTATACCCTCTAACTCTTAGTAAATAGGCATTCCAAGAGCAAGTGCCATGCTTATTCTACTGCTCAAGATGCCCATGGCCCACAAGCTGTGCAGCCAGGTCAGGAAGGGAGGTAGGAGGGGCTCTCTTTCCCTATACAAACCCCCAAATCTCAGGTCAAGCCAGCTGTGTGATGACCCCCAGTCTATTATGATCAGCACACAGCTAATGGACCTCAGTGAGGGTTTGCAGACAGACCATGCGACGGCCCTGTCCATCAATTTTCTTAAGGAACTGTTGAGGGTGCTCGCCTCCCCACAAAAGCCCAAAGAGCCGCTGAACTCATTTCTCTTCTGTCCATGTGTATTAATCCTGTTTCTGTAATGAGATACAGAAGAGAAAAAGAGGAAGAGGACTGATGGGTAGTCAGATTGGGCCTGATGAGTTATGGAGGCTGCCTTCTCATCAGCGATGTAAAACAGCCCAGGCTCTATTTACTGCCGCTGTCAGCAGGATCGATAAATAACATTTTCAGTGACATGAAGTGGGAAAGCGTGAGCTCAATGAAATGAAGGAGAGTCAGAGGTAGGAGCAGATAATGCCCCTTGCTTTTCCTGCCTTGGCAGGAGTCACCTGTTTGGCTGGCAGTAGGATCAGGGCCATACATTTGATTTGACTTTTAGGGAGAGAGGTAGATGCATCCCCCCAAAGAGCAGAGGGGTCATCTGTTGAGAGAACAAAGAAGAGCATGATCCTTTGTCACTGAAACTTCCCTCTCTAGGAAGCAGCACTCCCATCCAAGCTGTCACCTGCCCAAGATGGACAATGCCTTCACGTTTTTGGCCTCTTTGGAGCGAGGAATTTTCTCATTATTTATGCATCAAGTGGGTCCAGGGCTAAGTTGGAACCCACAGGGGGCATGTTTGCAAGATGATTAAGAGGGTGCTGATACTAAGCAAGGCCTCCACAGCCACAGGGTAGGAAAGGGTAGCAGAATCACACAATTTCCACACTAAAGGAGTCTCTAAAATCGTCATGGCTAAACTCCCACCAAACATGAGAATCATCTCTTTAGCACATTGGAGGAAGCTAACCCAAGCTTTGGCCACAGTGAGATCGTGAACTCCAAAGACAACTCTTCCTAGAGGCCTCCTTAGAGCCCAGCCAGCTGCAGCCTGTCTATCTTGGGCCCTGTGGCATTCAGGTGACCATGGTGAGGTACCTGAAGCCTCACAGATGGCCCCTCTCCTTCATGCCTTTGCTTTCTACTCAATTGTGTACTGAACCTTTGCCAAAAATGCACAGCAAGAACATACTTTAGGTTTGGTGAGCAAAATGATTTTGAGAACTTCAGTCACACTGATTTTCCTTTCTCCCTGACATTTTAGTAGCATTTTCATTTGTACTAAAAGCTTTGGAGAGTGGTTTATAACTTTTGGTTATCTCAAAGTTTGTGTGGTACTTAAAAATGTGGGCAGAAACCAATTGTAATAGTTTTAGAAGCATTTGGGGAAGAGAGGGCAAGACAAGTAAGGAAGCCATTAGGCTGAGTGTAGAGTAATGGCAGGTACGGAGGGGAGAGATGGATTAAAAGACAAATGCATATGGGGGTGGGGAGAAACAGGAAATTGGAGAAGAGAGAGGAAAAAAGAAGAGGGTTTGGAAAAAGAAAGGAGAGAAGGGGAAAAGTGAGAGACCATTTAACAAATCTCTGCTCGAAATATCTTGTTTCAAATTTAGTGACAATATTACTTGTGCAGAAAGTCTCACCAAAGGAGTTCTTCTTTAGATACTGTGTTGAAAAATGCCATGACATAGAAAAAGGATATATATATGTATAATTTTGTTTGTTTGTTTGTTTTTACTCCATATTCTGATTCCAAGTATCCCTCTTTGTGGAATCCAGTCAAATTCCTCTGACTTTGACTTCCACATTAAAACTGAAGTCTTGTTTGATTTCTTGATGGCAGTCATTCTTTCTGGAGTGAGATGGAATCTTGATGTTGTTTTAATTTGCATTTCTTGAATGACCAGTGATGTTGAGCATTCTGCATGTATTTATTTGCCATTCGTATTTCTTCACCTGAGAAGTGTATGTTCATCTCAGATGCCCATTTTTGAATTGGGTGTTTGAATTTGGGGGCCTGATGTTTTTCAATTATTTATATGTTCTATATATAAATCCTTTGTCTGAGGGACAGTTGGCTAAAATTTTTTCCACTGTGGGGAAAAAGGAACACTTCTCCACTGTTGGTGGGAGTGTAGACTGGTACAACCATTATGGAAATCAGTGTGGAGATTCCTCAAAAAACTAGGACTGGGGGTCTCATTCAATCCAACTATTCCCCTTCTGGGTATTTTCCCAGAAGAATTGAAAGCCACACTGATATATGTGCACCCATGTTTATAGCAGCACAATTTGTAATGACTAAATCTTGGAAGCAACCCAAATACCTACCTACCATGGAATGGATAAAAAAGATGTGGTATTTTTATACTGAGGAGAACTACTTAGCTATTAGGGTAAACTTGAGGCTTTTATAGGTAAATGGATGCAACCTGAGACCATACTAATAAGTGAAGTAAATCAAACTCACATGTGTAAATATCATGTTGTCTCCCCCTGGTGTAAAAAAAAAAAGCTAAAAGAGTAATAAGATCCAAAATGTACAGTAGATATTATGAAAATGAAAGGGAAAGAAAGTGCTCAAAAGAACTGGGAAAGGGAAGAAGGGAAAAGATGATATGTATATATGTTTGTGTGTGTGTATATATATATACATATATATATACACAAGATAGATAACTATACTGCTAATTTATGTAGGTTCATCAAAAAGAACAGCTTATACTTTAACTGATTATTTGACCATTTTTTTCATGCCTAAATCTTGTAACCTGAACAATTAAGATAGCAATATGCAATATATTAACTAGTGTTAATTTCCTACCGTTCTTTTGAAATTCTGCATCATTTCTATTTTTTGTTTTGTTTTTAAAATAAAAAACTGGAGTCTTTTTCAATACAAGTGATATAGATGGCTTACTAGATGTCATGGATTATTCAAAGTACTTTAGCCATATTAATGGCACGTATCAAATTCACATGCCAAGCCTATGACACTGGGGACATTATCATCTCTATTTTACCATGAAACTGAGAGGCTGAGTAACTGTCTAGGGCCACATAATCAGGATTGTCCTTCCCAATTTGATTCCAAGCCACCTGGCTCCAGAGCCTAAACACTTGACTGTCGTATGAGTCTGCCTCTCATTTCTAAAAAGTGGAGTCATTTTTGTGATATGAAGGCCAAGTCAGATTGCTAATCATTGATCTGTCCTTCTTCCATCTTCTCTTGGAGAATCATTCGTTCTTTCAGTAGATGCTTATTGTGTCTGTGCTATGTGTTTGTAACTTCCACAAGGACCACCTGGGCACAAGGACTTTGAGAGGACAGTACACAGTCTGATTTGAAGGCCATTGTTGCAATGGCTGAAACCTTACAATGGAATGAAACTGCTTGGTCATTTGTCTCCATATTGTGAAATGGGTAAGCAAGACACGGCCATGAGGAGTTGCCGCTCCAACAAGTGCTGCATGAGACGTATCTGTGTTGCTGATCTGAGCACCATGCTCTGAGCACCACTGGGCTATGGATATTACTCTAAGTGGAAAAAACAGAAAGTGAGACTTACAGTCTGATTGAAAGATTTCCAGGTGAAGAGGCAGCAGGAGAAAATGTCTCCAGGTCTACAGGCAACAGACTGTCATCACTTTGAGAGGTAATGCTGAGAGGCAGGAACATGACATTCAAAACTCACGAGTGAAGGGTATGATTCAGAAGAAGCGACAAGGGGACAGATGAGTCTCACAGAGTCCTCTAGGAGGGCATTCCCTGTTCAGAATTCCACTAGAGAGCTGCACAGTGTTCATCATTTCTAAAAAGTGGAGTCATTTTTGTGATATGAAGGTCAAGTCAGATCGCTAATCATTTATCTGTCCTTCTTCCATTTTCTTTTGGACAATCTACTCCAGGTGAGGCTAACCTCAAGTTTCTTCTGTTCCTGAGACTAATAAACACACACAAGTGTGACTATTTCTATGATAAAGGTTCCTTATGGAAACCATAGAGGCAGTGGTCTCTGCAGAGAACCTTGAGAGGAATTGGAAAGTTCCACTGTCTGCCCAAGAGAGTCCAGTTCCTCTATTGATAGCACTCATTTCCGTGAAGCTATTAGATCACCACATGACTCCTATTAATATGCAAATGTGTACCTGGAATAGGTCATTTATTACTACCTTAATCTTCATGTTGATGGTTTTCGTGAGAATTTTATCAGATTATCTAGCTATTAACTATATCCTGAGTTGGGGTTGGGGGAGCAGAGGGTCTTAGTGTTCCTTGATGGAGAGCTCCCCCCACATAGAGACCACTGCCCTTTTTGGTTACTAGACTATGACAGATATGATGCATAGTTATGTCCAGTATCATCAATATACGTTGGATTTGAAACCCATTGATTAATTAGTCCATTTCAGTCCATTTGATAGTTATGTGGAGTAGGCATACATGTTCTCTCCAGAACTGTTTTATGGCCCTAATTACATATGGTCAACTTTTAAGGAACCATACTTTAGGTACAGAATGTGAGAGTAAGTTACCTAGATGGGTGGTTACTGTGAACAAGCAAAAATACAGAATAAAGAAAAGGATGGTTGGAGTAAACAAAGTGGAATGGAAGAGAGGCAGAAAAACAGAATCAAAGGGAAGTCCTGAAGTACCAAGCATAATACTTCTTCCTACCAAGCTCATGGGTGAAGATCCTGTTGGAGAAGAGTGGACAGAGTTTATGGGTCAGCAAGCTTAGTGGTGAGTCCATCAGAGAGAAATTACTAATCTGTTTCCTAAAAGAGTTAGTATCCCATTCTGGAATGGCGTTCTGGGAAAAATCTTTCATCAAGATAGTAAAACAAATAACCAAAGGGGAAAAACATTGTCAGACATTGTCTTAGGTCATCGTCTGTTGCTACAACAGAATACCCGGAGATAGATAATTTATAAAGAAAAGAGGTTTGTTTCAGCTCGTTTTTCTCGAGAGTGAGACATCTAAAACCAGCGCACTAGCATCAGCTCAGCTTTTGATGAGGATTCTGTGCTGCTTCAAATCATAGCAGAAAGCAGGAGAAGTGTACACAAAAGGAGCAAAACATGGTAGTGGACTTGCTTTATAACAAATGGCTCTTGTGAGGAAGGCATAATTCCTTGTAGGAACTGAATTTTGCCTATTAAGGGCCTGACCTCCCAACAGTACTATAATGGCAAACTGCAAGCAGCATTTCAGAGCAGGTAAGCTACATTCAAACCATTGTTTGTATGAAGAAAGAAATAGGTGTTACAACTTTGAAACATGAATAACTAATTGAGTTTTTTCTTCTGCCAAGAACTATGCTTCATGAGTACCTGGATGATTCCAGCAGTGAATCTGGAACAATGGAGGGATTAGTGTCTGAGGAAGGGTGACCTATATTATCTTGATGTTCCCAACCATTGTGACTGGTGCTGGCACACAAAGGGACTCCTCCTGTAAGATCTGGGTTCACAGGACCAGATGAACTTTTCCCCTCATCAGCTGTCGAAAGGAGGACCGTCAGTGCTTTCTCCCTCTCCCACAGCCTGATGAATGTCAGGCCCCCAGCTTGTTAACTGCTGATTTGGCCATCATTAGTCCCTGCTCCAGCTGACTGCCCATTTATCCTGACTTCACACATCACCATGCCAACGGATGATGGTATATAGGTATTCTTCTATTATGCTTAAGTAGCATTTTGAAGCATGTTTCAATTTAAGGTGACACACAAATCTAACTTCACTCATCCTTTAATTTGACTCAGTGGTAGCACTATGGGAATAACAGACAATGCACAGCCTATTAGCAATTACACAGTGAATCACTGTTACAGTCTGTCATCTTGGTGTTTATTTAATGCAGTCTCTTATGGCCTAGTTGAACATTGCCTATCTGCTGGGCTGTGCTTGCTGATACCCTGTATAGCAGGCATACCCAGTGTGGCGCATGAAATATGCCTGCATCCTTCTATGAAAATATTTATAAATGTATAATATAATAGTCAAAACATTAAACAAGGATGATCCAATAGATTCTTCTCTAATAAAATAGTCAAACAAAGATGATTCAATAGATTCTATTCCAATGTATATAGTTACTACATTTTAAAACTCATTAAAGGAAGCAGTGTGAAAAGGTGGTTGCATGAGCTAGGAACGGTGTGTCAGCTCTTGGGTTACTGATGCAAGAAAGAGATGAGGAGAGCTTGCAGTTGGCTTCTGGACCACAGAGCACACACACACACAAATCTTCGCTGACCTTTCTGTCATTGAAGTCATAATGCTACCTTTTCTGTTAATTGGATGTTTAAGTAAATAAAAAATGATACAGTCTTCAAAAAATTGAAATTTGTCTGAAAGCACTTCCTATTTAGTCACATGAGAACTTACCTAGATTTGAAAAATAAATGAATATATATGTATGCATATGTAAGTATGTACATATATAAGTATATATATCATATAAGCATATACAGGTAAATATATACATATATATATCTGTGCATGCCCATTTGCATTCATGTGATAAATATCACATATTTATGTCTATATCTTGTCTAAGTCTATATAGATGTATGTCCCAAGATCATCTATGAATATTATTGATCCAGATACATGAGAGACAGACAGACAGAGAGACAGATAGATACATAGATACATAGATAGAATGAAAAGCTGGATCTCATTCTTTTGTGTTTTGACCTTGTTTTGGGACCCCTCTTTTCAACTCATAGCATGCTTGTCCTTGAGCAGTCTTAGATAACTGCCTTGTTTACATTTCTTTAAACTTTTCAGTTGGCTATGGTTTGGCTTTATTCAGCAATGATGTATCATTCCTTAAGTATTAAGATCATTTTTATTGAAAGTAATTGATCCTTTCTGGTTAAACCAGACAGTGAATTCTTTGTGTTTGTTTAATCTAGTTTGAAATGGGTGATGTGATACATGGAGTTAAACACTTCTGGATCCAGGTACTCAAGTGATGTTTTGGGGCCCTGTCTGGTAATGGATGTCTTGCCATCTTGGAATTCTCTGGTCTATGGAATTGCGTTGTTTTCAGGTATGGTCATTTGGGTTGTAGGAAAGATTTCAGAAGGGTAGAGGAGGGTGAGAAGCAGAGAAACACCATAGAGGATGGGGACTAGAAGTAGAAACAACCTCTTCAAGTTATGAGTATCTATCCAGGTGACTTGACTTACATAATCAGAAATAATTTTCAATTTCATCACACTTAGGCACCTCCAAAACCCTACTGTACCACCCAGGGCTCAGTTACTTTTTCAGCCCTAAGCAGTTTCTAAAATTTTAGAATTTTTCCAGGGAAGTTATAAGTCAACAAGGTCCCAAGAGATAAAACACTTCCATGGCTAATAAGTCTTTAAAAAGGCAGTAAAAGATGTACACGTGGTCTCCATTTAATAGTCTTAGAAAAGCAACCAGACATTCTTTGCACACTTAATAAACACCAAACACATAACAGATATCTACAAAAATGGGTTTGGCTCATGACCACTGGTCGGACCTTTGGCAGGAAAGAAATATGCCATCAACATTGTTAATGAGCATAAACTTTTCCTACAGTGATATGTGGCATGATCCACGGTACTTGAATGCTAGGCAAGACAGACGTGTGATATAAATGTCAAGTTACCCAATCTCTGTAAGTTTGGTTTATCCTTTACCAAAACCATGCTTATCCTCACATCAATATTTGTTTGGTGAGAACATGATAGGGATGAGTTGTTCAACACTTGTTCAACACTTTGGAGGTCATGGTTGATTTGAGAAATACAAACTCTTCTTAATATTGTTAAGGACCTGCTATCTCCACAGGGTTAGCTTTTTCAACTTTAATTTTTATTACCTGTACAATGGGTAACAGTAAGCCTAGTGCTACTGACTCAATATCCATCATGCTCTTCTTCCTGGGTAACATAATCCTAGTTTTGGTAAGGATGGCAATAGGCCATGGTTTTGAAAAGCCCTAGTCTCCCTCATAAAGAGGAATAGCTGAGGTGTCAGTGTAAGTCATTCATAGTAAAGTGGAACAATCTTTGTAAAGGAGGCTCTATTAACCCATTTTGTGTTACTAGAACAAACTACTTGAGGCTGGACACTCATAAAATTACCTCACAGTTCTGGATATTCAGGGATGATGGATTTCTTGCTGGCACAGTCCCAATGCAGTACAGGGCATCTCGTGGCAAGAAACAAGAGCATACATGCAGGTCTCTCCTGCTCTTTCTCCTTCTTGCTATAAAGTCACCAGTATTGAATCATGGAGGTTCCACCCCAGTGACCCCATCTAATCCTAGTCACCTCCCCAAAGCCCTACCTGTAAATACCATGGACCATTTCCATCCTCTTCATACCTCACAATGGTGATTAAATGTTGACACAGGAGCCCTTGGAGATACACTGAAACCATAACCAATTCATCGTAGTGACTGATGCAGCTGAAAACCATACTCTTTTGCCTGTGTTTCACTTTCTGTCTGTAATTAGGAAATGACATCTTTAGCCTCAGCAACTATCTTGGGTCCGTGAAGAAAAGGTGAAGAGAGCTGCTGAGACTTTGGCTCTGATGTCCTTGAGCTATGGAAACAGTGCCAGCAACTGCTTGCATTTGGATTTCTTGTTACCTGGGAAAACAATGCAATATGTAATTGTGTAAGATTTTTTTTAAGAATTCAAAAGGCAATCTGTGTAAAGCACTCATTGCAAAATCTCCAGTACCAAATCTTTGACAATTTCATAGTGCTGTTTTGTTCCTACAAGGTGTCCATGAAAGGTGTTCTCCCAGCTACGTCATAACTGCCACTTGATTGACAACAAATGTAAGCTGCGATTGATTTATAAGATGTACCCAATTTCTGAAATGTCAGGATAGGAAAATTATTTATCTTGGGATCAGTGAAACAAGAAGAATAATGGTTAACATTCATAGAGCAATTCTTATTAATATATCTAATGGTGTTAACACATTGTCAGTTCCATGGAATTACCCCTACTGCAGTGTAGCTTCTTCCAAGGCAGATCTTTCAGCAAAGATAAAAGGCAGTAAGGTCCAGGTGGTGGCCATAATAAACAGCATTTCTTGTAAGCACAGAGAAAACCCAAATATGAATTTTGGAAACATTACAAGCTTTGTAGCAAATGGCCTCTTACGGGGGACCCAACAAAGATGGTCTCTAATTCAAGTTGACTCTCCAGAGTAGGTCTGATTAATGGGCTAGAATTAGTACTGTTGGGACAGACTAGTTCATTGAAATATTCAGAGTCTCCTATCAATGTCACCCTCCACCCAGGCCTGGTGGGGAGGCAGCGTTTCCATGACAATGCAGTACATTTAGTCAGCAGCACCTCCCGAGTAAACAGTAATCCTTCAGAAAAACAAGAAGGTCATTACAGCAACTTGTCAAATCAATGCAGAGGGTGTCGGGGCCGATTAAGGCATCTTCTCTCGCAGCTGACACAGTGTCAATAGTACTGGGCCACCACTGCTCAGGCAGATGATTGAAGTGAAGTGCCCATCAGTCAGGGCGTTGAGGTGGACTAACGATTCCCCGCGCTGCCTATTAGAGCTACATGACAACTCAATCCTGCTTGCTGGCAAAGAGAGAGAGGGAGAGAGAGGAGGGAAAAAATAGTGACCTTGTTGCTTTGTTTGAAGCTGAATTAAATTGACAAGAGCAGCTAATCTTTACCTAGGGCGATTAACAGAATTAAGGATCACAACAAAGGCACCCAAGGTTTTAACATCTATGCAAGGGCTCAGGGATGTTTATAATATAAGAAGCTCTCCTTGGGTATTCAGGTGAGAACCATACATATACTCTAGGCCAAGTGATCTCCAAATGAAATGTAGGTAATCCCATTAACACCCTGCCAAAGCAACATGGGAAGATGCAAGGCGCTCACTGAGTACGCCTCTTCCTGCATCAACCCACAAGTCACCTCTTCCCAGTGGCAAAGTCTGATTATTTTAGACTTATAAATCTGGGCAGGGAAACATCATAAATACACATGGTTTTTAATATATTTCCCTGGAGAAATGTTTTGCTTTATTTAAATCTTCTGAACCCGTACTTCTACAGCAATTTTTTTCCCAAACCATCCAATGGTTCAGCAAAAAGACAAAGTTCCTTGTGGCACAGAAAAAAAACTCCCAGAGAGGGAAATGAGTAGTTTGAGAGATTCTTGGATAGAAATTATTATTTTTTTCTCATTTACTGGAACTTTCTACCCTTGATACCATTAAAGGCATGGGAACCAGCATGCCTGTTTCTATTAGAACAAATTTGGAACAATGATATCAACAATGAAAATTTTACTTTTATATAAAAAATGTGTTAAACATTTCATAAGAACACTTCAGTGACCCAAGCCAAGGGTCATCCAAATTTTTAAGGACCAAATTGTAAATATTTTAGACTTCATGGACTTTACTATCTCTGTTGCAACTACTCAGGGCTGCCACAGAAGCATGGAAAAAGGTCGTAGATAATATGAGTCTGCATAGGAGTGATTGCATTCCAAGAAAATTTTTGTTTACAAAAACAGGTGGTGGAATAAATATGGGTTGCCAGCCATCACTTGTAGACTGATCAGAAAAAAATATAGCAGCTCCAGTCAACCAGCTGACAGTCATGAGTGCTTCCTACTTGGTAGGCACAAGGCTACTTAGCTGTGAGGGGAAAATCTGTCTCTGCATTCGAAGAACCTGCACTGTGATGGAGAAAACAGCTATGTGGATGCACAACTATACTGCAAAACATTAGATGGTGTCCTTAAAAGAACACACATAAAAGCAAGGGCTTCATCCTAGGGCAAGAGAGGTTCAAGAATACAACAGAGAAAAGGAGACTTTGGGACAACACATTCAAGAATTTCTAAGTAAGTAAGGTAGGTAAGAGCATTATAGAATCAATGTGTCTAGGGTGGTGTGTACATGTATGTGTGAAAGAAAGACACAGAGATAGAAGGGCAGAGAGAAACTGAGACAGAGAGACAGAGAAGGGTACAGCGACACCACACTAAGATGGACGAGACAAGTTAGGTGAAATGATAGGGGAGGGAACAAGAGTAGGAGAAAGTCTTTGAGACACAAACTGGTTGCAGAAAAGTCTATAAAGGTTTCCTGGGACCTAATGAAAGGATTTGTGTGGCAAGGCAAAGAATGCAGATTTATTAGTCTATTGGCAATAAAGAGAAATTAAGCAATGACTTTAAGCAATGGAATAATGCAATCAGCTGACTGTGTGTAAACAAGGAAAGACTAGGGAAAGACTATTATAATAGTTCAAGGCAAAATAAAATAAAATCTTGGATTAGGATTGCTCAGGGAATAGAGAGAAGGACAAAGACATTAGAAATGTTTTATAAATAGAATTGGTTGAGAGCTTGCTCTTGAGGATAGGGAAGATATAGCTGCAGGGTCACCACAATGTCTGTTCCAAGAAAGCTGGTCTCAGGGGAATGTAGGACCTTGAGAAGAATTTGCACAGTGCTAACCCAGGCAATACAGCCAAACAGGGAGAAATCCAAGCTAAGAAGGTGGCCCAGAACATCACCATGGAAACAGTCTCTAAGAGCCAAGTATGGAAGATGATCTAAAGGTAAAAGTAAAGCCATACATACATCATTAAAGTGAGAAACTCATAAGATTTGGTGGAGGCCAGAATGCGGAGCTGGAAATATGATCAGAGCAAAATTTTCAGGACTTAAGTGAGCAGGAGATTGTCTCTCACTCTTTCTTGATGCTGGTGTGGAGAGATTTGATTATTATACACTATAGGTTGATAGAAACTCAGGTATTATTGATAACACCAGGAATTATTTCAAGGGCTCTAGCTAGGTAATTCAAAGCAAGGCAATGTTAACAGAGGTAGCAAGGATAAAAGGTGATGTAGGCAGAGAAATATTGAATTTACTCTTGGGCATGGTGAATTGTAAGCCCCAAGATAAGAACAGGTGCTTGTTGAGAATAAGGGTGTAGAGCTTAGAACTGGAGATATAATTTTGAGACTAGTCCATATATAGCTCTAACTGAAGCCATGAGAATTAATGAATGCACTCAAAAAGAATGCATCTGAACAGAATCTGTGAGGAAACATTTGGGAAAGAATGGTGGAAAGCACTAACTCATTGAAAGAAACAGAGAAAGCTTGGTCAGAGAAGGAGGTGGGAAGTCAAGGGAATGGATAGTTAAGTTCAATTGCTATAGGCAAGTGAACTCAGAATAAAAATAAATGGAAGAGAAAGTCTTTGGACTATCTGTTGGCAGTCTTGGGTTAGAAGAGTGATGTGAATAAAACCCAGATTATTCAGGACTGAGGATGGAATGGAAGGAAATGTCAAGACTTCTGAAGACTGAAAAAGAAGAAGGATACTGTGGTAACTTTAGGAATATTTATAGGAGAATGAAGATGATTTTAGAATGAGAAACAGTTAAAGATCTTAGAAGTCAGAAGAGAAGCAAATAGAGCATGAAAGTACTAGATGGGGCACATGCCCTAGTTACTTACATTGTTGCTGAGATAAAATACCCAACAATCACAAATTGAAGGAGGAAAGGTTTATTTCAGCTCACAATTTGTGAGGTTTTGGTCCATAGTCAGCTGGGTCCCGGGCAGGGTGGCATGGCAGAGAGAATCACAGAGGAGAAATAACTCATCAAGTGGCAGGCAGAAGGCAACAAGCAAGCAAGCCTGCCTTCTTTCTTTTCCCTATGTTCTATCCAGGTGACAATTCCATTGATTAGTGCCATATCTAATGTGGGGCTTCCATATCCAAACCCTTAATCCCAGTATCAGACCCTTAATCCATTCACACTGTAATCAACTCACTTTTGGAACTCCCACATACAACCACATGGGGCTTCGAGGGGACACTAGATACAAGCCAGAACAACATTCAAAAACTTCTTGTGGATATTTGTTAAGTACATTCCTTGGTACCGACACATACCTTATACATTAGTGTTTCTCCTAATGGGACCTGGGGATCTGAGCAGTTAATACCCATCTCAGGTCATTCTTCCACTCAGATGGCTTGGAAGATTGTTCTCGGAATATTGAACAGTATTTGACATTTGAGCTCATACTTACTGACCACTGAATTAAGAAGGCTTAGAAAGTTCGTTAGTGCCTAGATCCCACCCAGAGAGGCTCTGATTTAATTGTGTTGAGGTTCTGCTTAGGGATTGAGCATATTACCACTTCCTTCTATGATCCTCTTGTGCAACAAGAGGAAAATGAGTGAAAATAAGTTTGGAGAAATGAGGGAGAAAATTTTGATGGTGCACCAAGGATGTCACTGACATATCATTTTAAAATGGGGCGACTATTTAGAAATAGAAACTGGAAATGAAATGAGTATCTTATACAGGTATATGCACTTTAATGTGTGTGGCAGCATTATTCATAACAATCAAGATATGGTAATGATCTAAGTGGTCATCAATGAATAGATAAAACATACAATGAAATACTGTTCAGCCTTAAAAAGAGTGAATCCTCCATTTGAAATACCATGGATGAACTTGGAGGGCACTAAGCTAAGTGAAATAAGCCAGACGCAGGAAGAAAGACTGTGTGACCTTATTTATATTTTGAATCTAAGAAGAGGCTGATATATAGAAACAGTGAGTAGAACGTTGGTTACCAGAGAAAAAAATCATGGGATGGAACATGAACATGTAGACCAGAAGGGACAATTTGTAGTTAGATAAAATGATTAAGTCTAGGTATGCAATGAACAGCACAGTTAATAATGTTATCCTAAAAATTTGAAATTTGCTAAGAATACAGATTTTAGATGCCCTCCCCATAAGATAGGGGATCACTGTGAGGTGCTGGATAAGCACAGTAATCCTATCACTGTATATGTGTACATAGATTATGTTGTGCAGTTTATATATTGTATTGGTTTGATTCTGTGTCCTCCTAAGGCCTCATGTAATTTGGATGGGGCTGAGTCTGGCATTTGTGATTGGTTTGTTGTCTAGCACTGCGATTGGTGATGTGAGTGCTACACCCACCCAGGGTGAAGCCCACGTACAGAGTTAAGGGCAGACCAACACATATCTAGCTCTCTCTTGCCAGTCTATCTTGCTATTTAGCAACTGCCATGAATGGCTGCCCTGCCATGCCTTGTTGCCTTGAAGCCAACTAAGTATGAACCAAAGCTCTCAAGAACTGTAAGAAATAAACCTTTCCCTCCCTAATTTTGGGTATCAGGTATTCTGTATCAGCAACAAGTGAAAAGTAACCGAGACATACATACATACATATATATATATATATATATATATATATATATATAAACAAACAAATGCATAATGAAAAAGAGACATGGTTACAAGGAAACTGTGTGGTTAGCAAGCTATGTAACCTCAAGTTCACAAAGTGTAGCCATAGGAATGGATTACTCAGTGGAATTGGAGGTAACTATTTTTGAAATGGAGTTAGTTAAAAAGCTATGAAGCTTGTGTTTGAGATATGAGATTTCTTAGTGGGGTTAGAACTCAATATATAAATATGCTATGTCTAACTGTCGTATTAGTAGTTATATAATTAGACAAGTCATACAAACCATGTGCACCTCAACTTCTTCATCTGTAAAATGGAGATGATAAATATATTAGAACATTTTACAAATAAACAAGTAGTAAACAATGTTAGAAGCTTGAATAAAAGTTCACTAGGGTAAGAAGTAAAGAGAAGCCTTTGGGTTGGTCAGTAAGATGACTACAGTAGAGGAGTATAAATGTGGTGCTGAAGGCAAGAATCAAATTCCAGTGGGTTGTAAAGGAAAATGATAAAGCTGAGACTTCTTCAAGAAGTTTGGTTAAGAGCAGCTGGGGATATAGTTCAGTGGCATAAGCACCTGCCTGGCAAGTGCAGTTAACAGCAAGAGATATTTATGACAAATTTAGACAAACACATTGCCCAATGTAAGACTCTAATGACTAAATTAAATAATATGCATAAACTATTCAGCCCAGTACACACATAATACCCAATAAATCTATTATTATTATTGTGAATATTACAGTTATGAACAATACCAGAGTTAGATGGTAATGACTGGTTTGGGGATATAGGAATATCATTTGCTTTAAGGGCTTGACTATATGAGAAGTTTATAACTTAGCTTGAAAAATGTTAACTATATGAGAAGTTTATAACTTAGCTTGAAATGAGAAACAACATTGTATTTGAAATCAGGGATGTGTTGGGTATGACATACTACACATAGTGTACTATATGACATACTATAGATTTTTACAGTTAATTTTATTTAATTTTCTCTACAAGGATGATGAAGTGAGTGATATAATGCCTATTTGCTAGATGAAGATAATAAGAATTATAGTAGTTAAAAGTCATCATGGTCACACACCTACAAAACCAATATTTACAAGCAAATTTATCTCATATTCTAAAATCTGGGCTCTTAATCACTGTGTCATATTGTACTCAGCATCTGTTACTGACTAGTTGCCTAATTTGAGATACACTACTGATGTAGTCCTAAAACTTTTGTCTTTTTTTTTTTTTTTAATCTTTTTGAGACAGAGTCTCACTATGCAGTTCAGGCTGGGCTTGAGCTCACTTTGTAGGCCAGGCTGGTCTCAAACTCACAACAATCCTCCTCTCCTGCCTCAGACTCCTGCGTGCTGGGATTATAGGTGTGCACCACCACACATGGCTTTAAAACTTTTATCCCGATTGTAAAACAAGAGAGTGTTATTCTACCATGACATATGGGGGACTTGTGGGTAGCTAAAAACAGTAGCAGAAAAATCTTCACAAATATCCTGTTAAAACAGTAGAAAACAACAAGAAGAACAGATGAAGCTACAAAAAACCCACATTCTCACATTACTAGAAGACAGATTTACCAAACCACAAACTAACTCTTTATATAAAGAAAAAAATTCAAAATCCCAGTGAATTATCACTCATGACACCAAGAAAAAAGTTTGAAATCAAAAGGGTAGTTTAAGGAAAAAATAAAAAGTAAGGTCAGAAATAAAGGCAGTGAGGGAGGAAAGGAAGGAAAAAAAGGGAAAGACAGATATAAATTTCTCTACATCCACAGCCAGAAAGAGAAAGTCTATCTTCTTACATATGTATATGAGCGAGGAAAAGAAGAGGAAAAAAGGAGAAAATAAAAGTTATTTCAAAAATGAATACTAAATTACAAAGCAGGGGTATTGAATAAAACTAGATATAAGAGAATGGATATGAGATAAAGACAGAAGGAAAAAAGTCAGAGGAAAAAGTGTCAGCAAAGTAAGATAGAAAAAGAAGAAATAGAATACATATAATTAGAGACCTCGATCACGGCAAGTAACTGTACTACAATATAGCATATCTATTATTTAAAACTGTAATTCAATACAGTTTTCCAGAAGTAAAAGAAAACTTGAATTCACATGTTGGAAGGGCCTATCAGGTTTTGGGAAATCAGTCCAGGATGATTAATATATATCTTGTCAAATGATTAGGAATCGAAAATAAAGGAAAAACCCTCAAGACTTCCATGACAACAAGGAAGTCCATTGCATAACTTATAACAGTGAAAGTACTGCCTGGCATAAGACTTCTTGAAGTAACATATGAAGCAATGCACCAATTCTACATAATTTATAAAGAATTCAAAGAGACACCCAGCAACCCACCCACACCTGGGAACCATCTCTGAGACTTGCAGGGACCCAGAGTCTGTGCCCAGTGACTCACAGTCATCCAGGAACCCACAGTGAGGTCTGAAGGGACTGGGAAGCTGCACCCAGTGACCTTCCCACACCCTAGAACCATAGGTGAGGATCGTGGGGACTGGGAATCTGTACCCAGTGATCTTCCCACACCTGGGGATCATCTCAGAAGCACACAGGGACTGGAAGTCTGGACACAGAGTCCCACAGCCATCAGCAGCCCTCAGTGAGGCCCACTGCTGGATGGGCTGCCAAAGTAGGAAGCAACTAGGAGTTAACATCTGGCTGATTAAGGAGAACACAGGAAAATGCCAATGCAAAAGAACAAAATGCAATCTCAAACTTCTGACCCATCTAGATCAAGTGCAGGAGACATAGACATAGATAAAATTGGAAATCATACCCGAAATTACTGAAATGATATCAATGGAAGTAAAGAAACAACTCCAGGAACCTGTAAAAGAAATCAGATCAGAAAAAATCTCTCAGGTAAAAACAGAAATGATAAACAAAATGAAATAATTGGTGAGTATATCCAAAGATGACATAGATAAAAAAAATAGAGGAGCATAGGAAAATGATGAAAACCTTGAATGAACAATACAGGAAATAATTAGAATACATGAAATAGATTCAAGGAGATATCCAGAAAATCAAAAAATTCCATTGAAAGCTGCCAAAACCACAGAAATGAAATTGAAGACAGACTCTCAGAACTTGAAGATAGGATTGCTGCTAGTGATCAGGAAAGGTAAGATCTCTTAAAAATAAGAAGGAATCAGGAAATAACAATTGCAGCTACAAGATGATGCAAAGAAAAACAATATAAGACTGATAGATGTAAACAAAAAAGGAGACAATACAAATGGCACAAAAAGACTATTTGCAGAAGTAATGGCAGAAAATTTCCCAAACATGGGAAAAGAACCTGATATGCAGATCAGCGAGGCATATAGCACTCCAATTAGCCATAACAAGAATACATCTACACCTCAATATATAATAATCAAGATACCAGAAATTCAGCATAAGAACAGAATATTAAAAACTGTTAGAGAAAACAAACAGATCACCTATAAAGGAAAGCCTATCAGAATCATGGCAGACTTCTCAACACAGACCCTCAAGTCTAAAAAAGTGTGCAGTGAAATATTTCAAGTACTGAAAGAAAAGAACTTCCAACCTAGATTGATGTACCCTGCAAAACTATCTTTCAGAATCAATGGAGAAACAAGATACTTCCACGATAAAGAACAGAACTTCATGACCACCCAACCAACTCTACAAAGAGTATTGAAAGACATTCTAAAAAGACATAAAAATGACCACAATTCCAAGAACAGTGACTGAGAGAAACCAATAAGCTGGACAAGCAGTTAAACAGAGGGGAAAAATAGGGTACCAACAGCAGAAAGATAACATGACAAAGATAAGCCAATACTTAGCAGTTACAGCCATTAATGTAAATGACCTCAATTCATCAATCAAAAGAAACAGACTGGCAGAGTGGATCAAGAAACAAAATCCAATGATATGCTGTATACAAGAAACACATTTAACTCAAAAGGAAATTCATAGACTGTAAGTCAAATGATGGAAAACAATACTCCATGCAATAGGAACTCAGAAAAAAGTCAGGGGTAGCCATTCTGCTCACAGACAATGTGAATTTCAAGCCAAGAATGATCAAAAGAGATAAAGGCAGTCACTACATACTTGGTGGGGGAAAACTTCAAGAGGAAGGGATAACAATCATAAATATGCACCAAATATGGGAGCACCCAAATATGTAAGACAAATATTAAAAGACATGAAAATCAAATAAGCAATAATACAATTATAATGGGGGACCTTAACCCCATTGTCACAAAGAGGCAGATCAACTAGACAAAAACATCAGTAAAGCAATAACAGAATTGAATCAAACTTGTGAACAAATGGACTTAATAGATGTGTACAGAGTGTTCCACCCAGCAACATCAGAATACACATTTCTTTCATCTGCACATGAGAAATAATCTAAAATAAATTATGCACCAACCCATAGAACATGCTTAAATAAATGCAAAGGAATTGAAATTATCCTATGCATATTATCTGACCATAGTGCAATGAAATTGGAAATTAATGACAAAAGGAACCACAAAAGCTCCATAAGCACATGGAAATTAAATAGCACCCTGCTGAACAACCAATGGGTCACAGAGGAAATTAAAGAAGAAATTAAACAATATAAACCATCAAATGAAAATGCAAGTACAACTTACTAGAACCTGTGGGATGAATTGAAAGCAGTCCTTCGAGGGAAATCTATAGCAGTGAATTCTCATATCAGGAAACAGAAAGAGCACAAATAAACGACCTAATGCTGCACCTCAAACTTCTAGAAAAAGAAGAACAATTCTAGCCCAAATCCCAAAGAAGAGAAGACATTAAAATATCAGAGCAGAAATTAATGCAATTGAGACTAAGAAAACAATACAAAGAATTAATGAATCATTAAGTTGGTTCTTTGAAAAAATAAATAAAATTGATAAACTCCTAGCCAACCTTATCAAAAAAGAAAGAAAAAACTCAAATTCATGCAATAAGTAATGTAAAGGGTGAAATCACTACAGATCCCGTAGAAATCCAGAGGATCATCAATACCTACTTTGAAAACCTTTACTCTCATAGGATTGAAAACACAGAAGAAATGGGCAGATTCCTAGAAACATATGATTTACCAAAGCTGGATCAAGAAGATTTAAAACTTTGGAGCAGTCAATATCAGTGTATGAAATTGCAAACATAATTAAAAAGTCACCACCACCACCAACAACAAAAAAAGCCCAGGTCCTGATGGATTCACAGCTTAATTCTACAAGAAATTTAGAGATGATTTAATACCAATACTTCTCAAGCTCTTTAATGAAATTGAAAGGGAAGCAATTCTCCCTAATTCATTCTGGGTGGCTAATATTGCTCTGATATCAAAAACCAGAGAAAGACCCATCTGAAAAAGAAAATTATAGGCCAGTCTCTCTAATGAACATAGATGCAAAATTCCTCAATAAAATACAAGCAAACAGAATGCAGCAAATCATCAAGATTATACACCACAATCAAGTGGGATTTATTCCAGGAATGCAGGCATGGTTCAACATATGCAAATCATAAATGTAATACACTATATTAATAGAGTGAAAGACAAAAATCATATGATCATCTCAATAGATGCAGAAAAAGCTTCTGATTAAGTGTAACACTCATTCATGGTAAAAACCCCAGAGAAAATCAAAATAGATTGTCTTTACCTCAATTTGATAAAAGCCATTGACATAAATTAGACTCATGCCTATCAGCATACACTAAAGTCAAAATAAATCAAAGATATAAATATTAAGACAGAAACACTAAACCTGCTGGAAGACAAATTAGGTATAAATCTTGAGGACATAGAGGTAGGCCAAGAGTTCATGAACAAAAACCAAACTGCATGGGAAGGGCTTCAAAGAATCAATAACTGGTATCTCATCTTATTAAAAAATTTTTGCACATAGAAAGAGCACAGTGACAAGAAAACTGATAGATTGGGAAAAGACTTTTGCCAACTGTCCCTCAGACAAAGGACTTTTATATTGAATGTATGAAGAACTGAAAAAAAATCAGGCTCCCCAAACTTAAAGACCCAATTCAAAACTGGGCATCTGAGATGAATACTCAATTCTCAGATGAAGAAATACAAATGGCAAATAAACATATGAAAAAATGTTCGACATCATTGGTCATTAGAGAAATGCAAATTAAAACAGCACTAAGATACCATCTCCCTCCTGAAAGAATGGCTAACATCAAGAAATTAATCAATAACAAATGCTGGCAGAGCTGTGGGTAAAAAGTAACCGTTTTTCATTGTTTGTGGGAGTATAGACTGGTACAACCACTTTGGAAATCAGTATGGAGAGTCCTCAAAAAACTAGGATTAGAGGTTCCATTCAACCCAGCTATTCCCCTTCTGAGTATTTTCCAAGAAGAATTGAAATCATACCATAGTAATGTATGTGCACCCATGTTTATAGCAGCACAATTGGTAATAGTTAAATCTTGGAGACAACCCAAATGCCCATCAACTGAGGAATGAATAAAAAAATGTGGTATTTTTATACGATAGAATACTACTCAGTCATAAAGAATGATAAACTCCAGGCTTTTATAGGTAAATGAATGCAACTAGAAACTATACTTGTAAGTGAAATAAATCAGACTTGCATGTGTAAACACCATATTATTTCGCTAGTGTAAGAAACTGAAAGAGTAAATAAGATCCAAAAGTAACAATAGATATAGTAAAAGGAAAAGAAACTGCTCAAAGGGAAATTATATGGTTTGATCAATCTTCTTTGCCTGTATTTGATAGCCTGAGCAATTACTTTGAGGATAACAATATGCAATATAACAACTATTGTTAAATTCCTATCATCTCATTTTGAAATAAAATATTGCCATTATTCATTGCTATTGTTGTTGTCATTTTACATTTGCTGTTGTTTTTTAATTGGTTGTTTGCTTTGTGATTTTTTTTTCTCTTTAAAAAAATAAAGAAATACCACAGAGGGAAAAAAAAAAACAGAATTCAAAGAAAGGAAGTATGAGCCAAGTATTTTTACTTCTAACTCAGTTGTCCTTTGAAGAAAGACTCTTGAAAAACAACTTTAAATATTGAATCTTCAGAAATCGCTAGACTTATACAAGATTGGAAAAACAAGAAAAAAGACAGATTGTGACTATCATTGATAAAAAGAGAGAGATATATATCTAACACTCCACAGAGATACAATGATGATAGAAAGATGAAGGTCAAAATATTATATATTGTGTCAGAAAACCAATACAATTAAAGAAAGGTATGAAAATCAGAGGGAAAAAGGAGAATAAAATAAACTCTTTTTTTGTATAGGCTGTAAATCAATGCTAAGGATACTATTAAAAATTAGAAATAAGAAAGTTAAAACATTAAATAAGAAAACAAATGATTAGTGATATCAAATATGTAAGTAGAAAGATGAGCACAGATGAAAGCTAAAACATCTCTAGAGACAAAAGTATTTAAATAAAAGAACAAAGAATATGCATCACATAAGGAATAACATAGGCAATATAATACATATAAAATATGATGATGATCAGACCAAACATTTTAGTTTGAAAAATATTCTCAATTTCACTTGCAAATTAAGATCTACCAAAATTATATCTTTTTCTAAACATACTCAGAATTGACCCCATATTAGGATCAGTTAGGTCATAAAGAAATCAACAGTAAACCCTTCCTTCCTCTCCTCTCCCTTTCCTTTCCTTTCCTTTTTTTTTTTTTTTTTTTTTTTTTTTTTTTTTTTTTTTTTTTTTTTTTTTTTTTTTTTTTTTTTTTTTTTTTTTTTTTTTTGAGATGAGGTCTTGGTGCATTGGCTAAGCTGGCCTTGAATCAATGGGCTCAAATGACCTACCAGCCTCAGATTCCTGAGTATTAGAAATTGGAGGCATGTACCACCCACCTAGTTAAATAAAAATTTCTAATCATTTTGCAAACACACACACTTTGATATAATTTACAAAATAAAATTTATTGGCAGAGTGCTTAGCTAGCAGGTCCTATGTTCAATCCTCAGCATTGAAAGAGAAAGAGAGAGGAAAAAAAACTACTTGGAATTGAAAAACAACTTCACGTAAAGGGAAAATACAAACTGGTAATATGAAATTTGTAAAGGTTAATGACTATCGAAACAGTGCTTATCAGAATTTATGGATGTATTTAGGGCAATGACTGGAGGACACAGAAGAACCATAAATACTCTTAAAAATGAAAGAATGAGCATGAGGAAATTAAATATTCAACTCAACAAAAAACCTTAAAAAATAGAGCACAGTAACCTAGAAGAAACATGACCAAGGTTAAAATACATTTCAGAGGTAGAATGTCTGAAAGGAACAGCAATAGTGTACGTAGAAAGGCTGACACTAGGGGGCAGAACAGAAGCAATGGGAGGCATAGTCTCATGCCAGAACCCAATGCTAAACTTGGGGTAGTGCTAAGGTTACAGCTAGAGCCCATTATAGGCGACAATGGAAGCCATAAATCCCAAACCTCTTTCAAATCCTGAGATCAACTAATGACTCACTCTAGTGACTCAACAGAAGAAGTGTGTCCATTTACAGGAATAAATCATACTTAGCCACTCCTGGTTTATGCAGCTCTCTGGCACTCACCCAAAAATGATAAAATGTTAAAAAGCAAGATAATGCAACCCACTGCCAAGAGACAAAACGATCAACAGATTCAGACTCAGAGGTGATTCAGACATTAGAACCATCTCACAGGAAATTAAACATCACTGTGTTTAATGTTTCAAAGACTCCAGGGGAAGCAGTGGACAACACTGATAAACAATAATCAGGGAACATGGAAGGAAGGAAGGAAGGAAGGAAGGAAGGAAGGAAGGAAGGAAGGAAGGAAGGAAGGAAGGAAGGAAGGAAGGAAGGTAGGAAAATAGAAAGAATAAGACCCATACGGGACTACTGGAGATAAAAATGGGTGGGAACAAATACAGGAACTCTCTCAATGGTCTCATCAGTAGAGTCAACACAGCTGAGGACAAGATCAGTGAACCTGAACAAGTTAATAGCAATTATCCTAAGTGAAGCACAGAAAGAAACATAGTGAGTGGGAGAAGTCACAGAATGGAATGTCTTAGAGCTGTGATTCAATATTAAATGATGTAATGATGTCAGAAATACATAAGAAGACTTATATAATACAATTTGATCTTTGAAAAAAAACATACACAGTAATAGCTACCTTGAACAAGAAAATAATTGGGAACATGTTAAGAAGACACAGCTCCTAATAGCTAAGTCTGGAAGTTTTTGAGGAGCAAAATAGATGATAGTAGCAGTCAATTATAACTTATGAATTAAAATAAGAAACCATGGCTCCATACTAATGTAAGTGACTGAATGAGTGAATAAGAGCTGAATGAATGAAACAGTGTTTGCTTACAGCATAACTTATACACATAAAAATAGTGGAAATAGAAAAATCACCACTTGAGAAATATCTAGCAATTATTGTTTCAGGTACGAATAATCAATGGTTGCAATAATTAGTACAATGAAAATAGGATATTTATTTGTATATTTTCAAAATATCTGTATCTAAAGTTTTTCTTTACTAATGAAAAACAGTAACTGCGAAGAAGACACCCTTAAGCAAGTGATGTTCGTATCTTCAATAATGCCACAAATCAACATGTGTCTTTTGATGCATATATTAGAAGGACATAAGAGCAATATTTCAGAATGTTTGCCAAAAACTTAAGTCATAACTTAATCGTGAGGAAACATGAAGCAAATTCAAACTGAGTGTCATTCTACAAAACAAATGTCTGGTGCTTTTCACCAATACTGAGGTCAGGGGAAAAAAAAAAAGAAGTCCCAGAGAACTGTTTCACACTGGAAGACATATTAGCTAAATTCATAATAACTCAGTGTTGCATGATGTCTTGTACTGAAGTCTGGGCCAAACAAAAGGCAAATCAGTGGGACAATTGGTGAGATGTGGAGAAGTTTTTATAGACTACGTAACAGTATTGTATCAACCATACTAAGATTTAACTCTTGAGGACTTTGAAGGATGCAAAAAAAAATCTTTTTACTACTTCGTGCTTTTCTTTTGTATACTATGTTTTCACTTTTGTAAGACTGAAATTATTTAAGTAACAACTTGCTAAAATTTTTAAAGTAAAAAAAGAAAAAAAGGAGACCAAAAACAACAATCTGCTGCCATGGTCATCATTTTTATTGGTGGACTTCCAATGTACCAACTGAACCATGAATCTCTCGTTCAAAATCCTGCCTTCCTTACCTGGTCCCTGACCACTCATGAGATTCAGTCCTGCTGCTCCCAACACCTACACCACACCGTCTTTATCCCAACAACTGGAATGTAAACTCTTGGGTATAAGAGGCTTCTTTTCTCTGAGTCTATGACATCAAAGCTGGGTCCATTACATTGATACTCACAGCAAAATTTTTTAACCATTTTATCTTCTGTGGGATGAAATACTTTTATTAGTTTAAATCACATAATAATTAATAATCATTATTTTCCTAATTTGTTCACTAATTTGAAAACAGTTCACCATCTTAAAAGAAGAATGATACCAATCTTGAAGGTATTATTCAATTCTTCAAAATATAACTTGTATGAATTAAAAGCTGTCCTTACTCTAACAAAACCATCTCAATCTGTAGTGGGTACACTCCCCCTTTTTATAGTAGTTTAAGCACATGAAGTATCTAATCTCTATTCCTGTCATCTTTCCGGTGGTGGAGAAATGCAGAAGGACTGAGTATATACTGGGACTTCACTGAATTAACGTATGTGTAGAAAAAATGTTTCTTAAATACAAAGTAACAAAAATATACTACTTTTCTGAGGGTGCATATATTGTTCAAACTCAACAGTAATCCCAACAATTATTTAGAACTAAGACCAACAATGATTTTAGAAGGAAGTAGAATTTGCTCCTGACATTGTTTGGAATTCTTATCACAAGATGATAATAAGAAGTCCTTCAGCTGATTTCATTAATATTTTCTATTTCTGCATGATGTACCCCTTCAGTGTATGCACTGGCTGCTCTTCCTGCCAGACCATCTGTGAGACACTTCTTTAGGGTATCCTGTACATTTTCTGTCATTATCTCTACCACCTTGTAGAATATTGGGAGCTATTTGAAAGCAAACTATGCTTTACTTATACAGCTGTATCGTTAGCAATTGATGCACAATAAACCACTTAAATTTTTGTTGATAGAAAAATATTTCAAAGAAAATATGCACTCAGGAAATGAACAAAATCACTACATTCATACTCCTGGCAAATGTAAAAGCCTCTACTTGAATATTGTCCAGACTTATAGAACTTTTCAGCTGAACTCCATGCAGACTTCTGATGAAGGGCTGAGATCCCTTATCTATTCAGCAAATATTGCAGCTATGTACGGTGATAAAAAAAATCTCAAAATTGATTTCAGACAATTCTGAATTTGTATCCCATCTCTGCTACTTAGTGGTAGCAACTGAAATGATTGGAAACATGTATGATTCCACTAAGCCTCTGTTTTCTCTTCAGTGAGAGTGGGTATGATTCCCACACTGTATAGGAATGTTGTGGAATGAACGTGAAGTGTCTTTATTAACATTTCATGGCATGAGATCTTGTCTAGCACAGGCTTGGTAACCATTGCTTGTCATCCATTTTACTTTGATGTTCAAATACAATCCAAATTTATCACTACTGTAATACAAACCCCAGAGGACATGTTCAGTGTAGCATGACATTTCCCTTAACATGGGGAACATCTATTACAATCTGAGGAAGTGCCAGGTGTAAATACTTTCTATTAGTTATAAAATGGTGTAGTCTTGGAACTGCTAGCTTTCTCTGGTGCTCTTAGGGCCATCCAGGTGCCTGGTAGGTAGCAGACAAATCAACTGGAAGATAGTTTCCTAAATCCCTGCTGGAAGTCTGTATAAACCAATTGAGTACCATACAGCCCAACAGCCAGAATCAGCTAGCATCATGTTCTCTTCTTTCAGTAGATACTTAATTTGTATCTTCTGATCAATCTGATTGGCTTCCAATAATCACAAGTTATTTTTCCATTTGACAGTACATACTTGGGGAAAGAGAGAAAGAACACACAGAGTGATAGGAATAGCTCTGGATAGATAATCAACATTTTAAATTGAATTCCAGGTTTGAACTTAATCTTCTCATTTGAAAGTCTTTATTGAGTCTATCATAATCAGAATGATTCTATTCCCTTTTTCATTGTTTTAAATGGGACGGCAAAAAAAAAAATGTAATTCCAAACACAGGTTTCTGAGAAAAAATAGTTGAAATGATTGAAGTGAAGTTCCAGCCAGGTACCTGATAGAATCTTCTGCAGTGAAGAATATATTCCTTTCTGTAGGGTTTAACACAGTAGTTGCCAGCTGCATGTGGTTACTGAACACTTAAAACATGGCTAGTGCAACTAGGAAATTAATTTTGAATTTTTGTAATTTAAATAGTGACACAAGGCTAGAAATGTTGACAAGCAGCACAGATAAGAAGTCACAATAAGAACCACATTCTCTGGAGGTCCCCATGATCCGAGAGCAGCATTATTGCTGAGCCTGCGCCAGCCTTCTGTCCAGCCTGTGCTTCTGAGTTGCCAGTGTCTACCTTGTAAGCTGTCCTCTGTCCTGCTCTTTAAGGAACTGACAGTTGATATTTCATTGTTATCTGCCTTGTACCTGTTTCTCCTTTAGGTAATAGTTTTCCCATTTTCTCTGGATTAATGTATCTTTGCTGTACAATAGTCAAAGTTGTTTGGGTACAGCTGGGATTTTTGAACATAATACACTGGATCCCACTGAGGAATGAACAGTAAAGATATGTTTATGGAAACTTCTCAAACTAGAAAAGCAAAATTAAAAATTAAAACAGACAAGAATAACAACAACAAAAAGAACAATGAGGCAACTGCAAAAAATGTAAGCATGCATGTAACAAGGATATTAGAGAAGTGAAAAAGGAGAACAAGAAATATTTGAAGTAACAATAACCAAAAAATTTCCAAAACTAATGACAACAATCTTTTTTCTTTTTCTTTCTTTCTTTCTTTCTTTCTTTCTTTCTTTCTTTCTTTCTTTCTGTCTTTCTTTTTTTTTGAGACAGGATCTTGCTATGTCATTCAAGTTGGTCTTGAACTCACCTATGTAGCCCAGGTTGGCCTTGAATTCACGACAATCTTCCTGCTTTAGCTTCCCAAGTGCTGGGATTACAGGTGTGTAACACAACACCTGGCCTAACAAACATTAGATCCAAAAAGTACAGAGAAAACCAACATGATGAATATCAAGAACTTATATTTTGGCATACTATATTTCAAATTGCAGTTAAGAAAGCTGTTATAATGTGGTCAGATGGCCTCCACTTAAGCCTCATGTAATCATGGATGGAGTGGAGTCTGGCATTCATGATTGGTTTGTTGTCTGGTGCTGGGATTGGTGATGTGAGTGCTGCACCTGCCCAGGGGTGGAGCCGGCATACAGTGTAAGGGCAGGAAGAAGGCATGTCTCTCTCTTGCCAGTTCACACCTTGCTGTTTGTGGTGACCATGAATGGCGG
Source organism: Dasyprocta punctata (assembly GCA_004363535.1). Lineage (NCBI taxonomy): Eukaryota > Metazoa > Chordata > Mammalia > Rodentia > Dasyproctidae > Dasyprocta > Dasyprocta punctata. The sequence goes on from RJWM01009023.1 coordinate 42,827, forward strand.
CTCTGCCATGCCACACTGCCTTGAGCCAACTGAGTATGGACTAAAACCCTGAAGAACTGCAATAAACTTTTCCTTTCCTAATTTTGGGCATCAGGTATTTTGTCTCAACAATGAGTGAAAAGTAACTAAGACAGAATTTGGTACCAGGAGTGGGGTCATTGCTGTGACTAAACCTGACCATTTGGTTCAAGAGCCTTTGGGAATGGCTTGTGGGAAGAGTGTGGAAAGGTTCAGAGATGTCACCTGAAAGAGTGGTGCTGGAACAGCTTAGGTTGTTCCATATGGGAGATTCTGGTCAGAGCTCAGAAGACCAAAAGCCTGATAAAAAGCCTTCTGCTAAAGATCAGGTTCAGGAGGTTTCTGCTGGGGAGAAGGACTGCATTGGTTGTTGGACTCCACATGATGTGTGTTATGGCTTGGCAGAAAGTTTGTCTGCATTCATCTCATGTCCAGAGACTTTGCCTGACACTGAGATTAAGGGTGGAGGACTGAATAATCTGGCAAAAGAAATTTCCAGGCAGTCAAATGTTGTGGTGGTGGCATGGCTATTGTTGGGGGCTTTTAGCCAGATTTATGTTACAAATCAAGAACCAAGAGCCCAGCAGGATGATTTAAAAAGTTGCGAGTTTGGCCAGGAAGCTGTGGACTGTGAAGATAGAGCTGAGACCTCAATTGCTGACAAGAAACAAAGAAATAAAAAAGATGGCTGGGGGTCATCCCAGAAAGCATGGGCCTCCACCTTTTGCTGCCTCAAGTCAGCAAAAGTGAAAGAGTTTGCTCACAGGAAAAAGTTGCAAAGTGCCATGTTTCAGAGTGGTGATGAAGGCCACAGGAGATTCCAAAATGGTGGTGCTACACCAGATTCCAGAACGGTGACAGCATGAAAAATCTGTTTCTCACAATAAGGTTCAGAGAGTTCAGCAACCCAGGCACTTGTCCCATACAGCCAAGAGAGAGGAAAGCCTGACTACAGCTCCAGCTGGCAGTGGACCTTGGCAACATGCATGCAACACTGGTTTTAAGTGCAAGGAAAATGCACTAATTCTAATGTTAAAGCTGCATCCACCCTGACTTCAGAAGGCAATATATAAAGATGTAAGGGTGAAGCCAAGGGTGCAATGGAAAACCCAGAAGTTTGGAAAAGCCAGGAACATGGATCATCCAAGAAAAGCTGCAAGAAGTGAGCAGAATGGACTTAAGAGAGAAGCTATGGGAGTAAAAAAACCCTGAAAGTGCCATAGGGGTGGAGTCACTCAAGCTTTTTGGAGTTCACAATTTGTCACAGATTGTTTCAGATTCTGGACCTGCAACTATAGGACTTAATGTTCACCCTGCTGAATTTTGGACTTACTATGGTTTCAATGCTTTGTATTCCCCTGTGTATAACTTTTGGAATGGTAATGTTTATCTTGTGCCTTTACATGTATGGCGTGTTTAACCTCATTTTGATTTGTACAGAGGGTTATAGTTAAGAGTTTGCCATAGATCTTGGAGGAGATTTGGGACTTGGGCTTTTCAGCAATGCTGAAACTGTTAGGACTTTAGCAACTCTTGGAGATAGACTAAATGTTTTTTTGTATTAAGGTTGTACATTATTTTTGGGGGGCTGGGGTGGAATGTTATAGTGTGGTCAGATAGTCCCCACTTAAGCCTCATGTAATGATGAATGGGGCAGTGTCTGGCATTCATTATTGGTTTGTTGTCTGGTGCTGGGTTTGGTGGTGTGAATACTATACCTGCCCAGGGGTGGAGCCAGCATACAATGTAAGGGTGGAAAAAGGGTGTGTCTCTCTGTTGGTGGTTCACACTTTGCTGTTTGTGGCAGCCATGAATAGTGGCCCTGCCACTCCATGTTGCCTTGGAGCCAACTGGATGTGGACTGAAATGCCCGAGAACTGTAAGAAACAAACCTTTCCTTTCCTGATTTTGAGCATCAGGTATTTTATCTCAGCAACAAGTGAAATGTAACTAAGACAAAAAGAGAATGAGAAAATCTTCAAAGAAGTTGGGTATTAGAAGGGCACTATGCAGATAAAGGAACAAAAATTATATGTCACTTTTCCATAGAAACCATGCAGTTGAGAAAAGAGTGGAGTGAAATATTTAAATTTTGGAGAAAAATTCCATCAACTTCAATTCTATATCCTGCAAAAACTATCATTCAAAAGTGAAGGAGATATAAAGATTTCTTCAGACAACAGAAATATCTCTTCAGTTTTCCTGCCTTGTAAGAAAAGGTAAAAATAAGTTCCTTAGAGAAAAAGAAAAAAATGTTAGAAAGTCAAGTATACTTAATGAAAGGAAGAAATTTGGAGTAAGAATAAATGAGAATAAAATTAAATCTTTCATTTTTCTTATCCTTAATTGACCTAACATACAGCAATGTGTTCAAATTAACAATAGAAGCAGTATGTTCAACAGTGTTATAAGAGATGAAAGGAAAGAATTGGAAAGACTTTTTTATAAAGTACTTTTACTACTTGTTAAATGACAATGTTATTTGAAAAGTGAACTTCGATGAACCGCAAATATATATTTAACCCCAATGACAATGCGAAATGTTTAATTATGAACAGAGATTGGAAGACAGACAGAGAAACTAAGAAAAAGAGCAACAAATAGAAAATAGTTGCAAATAAGGTGTATAGTAAACCCATTATATCAATGATTATTTTAAATGTAAATGTTATATCAATTAAAAGCAGAGTTTATGAGTATATTAAAAACAAATGAGCTAATTATATGTTGCGTATAAGACATTCACTTTAAATATAAAAACACAGAAAGATCAGAAATAAAAGATGGAGAAAGGTGTATTATGTTAATATTAATCAAAAGAAATCCTGAAAAGTCATATTTGTTTTATATAAAGTAAACTTCAGAAAAAGGAAGTTACCAAGAATAAAGGAAGGAATCATTCAGTGATAAAGATGTCAGTTTTTTTCCAAGAACATAATAATCAAGACATGAAAACGCATTAGCAAGACCTGATAGATATGCTGAATGAAATGGACAAATTCACTATTACAGTAGAAGATTTCCAGACATCTCTAATAGTAAAGCATAGATTCAGCAGCCAACTACAAGGGTAGTTGAACAGAACAGCCTATCGATCAACTGAATCTATTGACATGTAATGTTTCTTCCAGTAGCAGTGAAATTCATGTTCTCTGAGTCTCACATGGAACATTCACCAACATAAAAATCAGGGAGTAAAACACGACTTGACAAAATTTTAAAAAATATAAATCATACAATATATGCTTTCAGGCAGCCTTTTGTCAGCACAACAAGATGATAATTGAAAAATTTCAATATATATGAAGAATAAACCATAAACTTCTGAGTAACATGAGTCAAATAAGGAATCAAACCTTGAAATACTTTTAATTATCATAAATGAGTGTTAGGTTTTACCAAATACTTTTTTTACACTTATCAATATAATCATACAATTTTCTTCTTTAACCTGTTGATGTGATTTGTTTCATTACTTGATGTTAACATGTTGAAACATCCTTGAATACTTGGAAGAAATTTTACTTGATGTGTAATTTGGTATAAAGTATATGATTCAGTTTATGCGTTGTTGGGTTCAGTTTGCTAATATTTTATTGAGATTTCTATATCTATATTCATGAAGTAAAATTGCACAATAGTTTTTCTTTTTTGTCTTTGGTTTTGGTAGTAGAATCATGCTGGAGATGTATAATATGATAAGAAGTGTTTCCTCTACTTTTACTTTTTTGGACAAGGCTGGATAATTGGCATGATTTCTTTCTTTTGATCTTTTGTATAATTCACCAGTAAAACCATTTGGGCCACGTGCTTTTTGTTTTAGAAGGTGATTTGTTAATATGACTCTAGGGTTATCTAGTTTTCCTTGTTTTAGTAGATCTGTCTCATTTGAAGAATTGGTCCATTTTATCTAAGTTATCCAATACATGACATAAAATTGTTGGTGTATAGGATCAAAAATGATGACCCTTTTTTCATTTCTGATATTAGTCATTTGGATCCACTGTCTCCCCTTTATTTTTCATGTTTAGACCTCGGTAGAGGGTTATCCTATTGATTATTGATCTTTTGAAAACAGATTTTGAATTCATCGATTTCCGTAGTGATTTCATGTTTTTATCTTTATCAGTGTCTGCTGTCATTTTTATTTTTTCTTTCTTATGATTACTTTGTCTGTAATTTGCCATTATTTTTGTAGTTTCATAAGATGGAAGCTTTGTTTGTTCAGCTTTACCTTCCTTTTTTTTTTAAACATATGTATTTCCAAGGTTAAGGAGGAGCTACCAAATATAACCCAAGCATGACAGTTTTGTTCCATTGCAGCATTCATTGTAAATGGAGAAATTAGAGCCATTTAGAAAAAATTCAGAACAAAGTTAGCACATGAAGTGGGAAAACAACCTTTCCATTAGAGATTCTCTATGTTTAAAAACTACCTTACAGGCAATGTTATTCCATTTTCCTCAAACTAATTCCATGATGTATTCATGTTTTGCTTAATGTTTATGAAGTCAGTATAGTATAATGGATAACAGAAAAAGCTATGGAGCCATCTGACCTGGGCCCACTTATTTGTTGGGTAGCCATGAACTCTATGTCTTGATTTTCTCATTTGGAAAATGGGGGTAATAATTATAACTTTTTCATGGAATTGTGATGATCAAAATCAGTTAATTCATGCAAGATACCTAAAAAATTGCCTGGAACATACTATTGAACTCTTTATGTTGTCTAAACGTCATTAACAACTAGTATTTATGCTTTTGTCACCGTCTATCACCTTACAGCTTTGTAAGGCTATTTTCTTTCCTCCTTTCCCCCATAGTGTCCTTCAGGTTGACAGCCATGATCTCAGAAAACACTTTGGGAAATGATTTTTCTAGAATTTAATAATTAATGCTTTGATGACCTGTCTTCTTCTTGAAAAGACATTGGCTTGATCAAAGTATTTGGCAAACTTTTAGAGACTTTTGTGTATTAAAGGCAATGATAACTCCTCCAGTTAAAAAGGTCTTAACCACAGTATTTCCAAATTCATTTGACCAAACAATTTCGCCTTTTATCCAGTTAATGACTATTAATATCTTGCTGAATGCATTTCAGCTGGAAATACTTGAGGAATGCTGGGCCCCAAACATCAACTCACCCCATACCCATTTCTTATTTCCTCTTAGACCATTTTTTTTTAACATTGTCTATGTAACCTAAATAAGAATCATAGTCTTTTTTCAGTGCCTCTGTATTGTTGGGATGTATTTCCTCTTTAAAGGAGACACGTTTTTGAGAGAGCGACCTTTCTGAGTCATTCCACTGATGAATAAGATATCCCTTGTAGTTTGTGATACTCTTTGCATCAGAAACCTGCAGCACCAGCAGCAACAACAACAACAACAACAACAAAGCAACAGCATAAACATTAAACTGTAAATTGCTAAACAGACATTCAGTACAATGTGGATCTGTTCTGTGTCACTTATCGTGTGGTGACAGATACAAATATCCTATAACTGGTACCCAAAACCATATGAAACCAAGGCATTTCTTGGCAAGATGCTTGTACAAGTTCCAGGGCAATTAATGAGGAAATAAAGAAAGGTGAAAGCAAGCCCCACTCATAAGGATGGGGTATTCTCTGTTCTGCTTCCAATAACCAATTGCAAAGTGGTTAGATTCTGAGAAAACTGTAACTAAAGAAACAAAACATGTATTTGCAAGACAACATGCTGTTACAGAATAGGAAATATCCATTTGTTGTTTTGGCCTGTGGGGTTGCTTTTAAAAAGATGTCCTAGTCTGAAACATTGGTCCAGTATTCAGAGCTACAAAATATGTACCAGACTCAGCACACCCATGAGACTGCCAGAAAGAATTAGTGTGTCTCTGAATTGGGAAAAGGCACTTCTCTTGGTGGCAGAGACTTATCTTGCTCAATACCATGTCAATGTGACCACACACCATAGAGTGTCACATTCTGCAGATGAAAGACATTATCCCACCCAGGAAGATATTCACTCCCCACTATGAATCAAAGGAGGTCAAACTCATATGGGCACCATTTGTGGAGGGTTTATATGAAAACTATGAAGTTTCACTTAACAGGCTAGAGGAAATAATAAAACAAATAAACAAACAAAAATGTTTAAAAAACATAAGTATGACAAAAGCACATAAAGTTCATAGTTGTGTCTAATATTATTCTTAGAAATGTCATTATTTCTCAAATTGCTCTCTTTGCAACACCAGAATTGAGCAAGAAGGTTTTAGAAGAAAATGTTAGCAAAAAATTAGCTTAGAATAATCTGTGATTTATAGTCCCTTTTGGAAAATGACACATTAAGGACTCTGAAAGTTCTAGAATGGAATTACAAAGTTTTATTGTATTCTAACTTTTTTCAAATTTGTATGAACATGCAGCCATTTATTTTGTAAATTCTCATGGACTCATTACAGTCTAGTAAGTAGTAATATTTATCATTTTCTCTTGTGATATCTGGCTCTGTCAATCTCTAAAGAGGGTCAGGCAACTCAAAGTTAAAAACATCTGACCCTTCTTATTAAACAGACCAAGAAATTTCATGGCTAAGAAAGTGTTTTGAGAGGGTTAGCATGTTCACACAAATACATTTCAGATGCCATGTTTCTGAACAGTCAGATAAATGAGCCAGCCCTGGTTAGTAAGACTAATTAGTTGGAACAATCTATCCTGCATATGCTACAGGGTTTTTGTTTTGTTTTGTTCTGTTTTGTTTTTTAGGTTTCCCTACAATAAGAGTTTCTTTTTCCTGAAAAAATAAAATAAAATAGAAAGTCAGGCATAGTGATGCATGCTTCTAATCCCAGCACTCTGGGTAGTTAGGCAGGAGGATTACAAGTTTGAGCCCAGTTTGGGTAATTTAGTAACTTAGAACTTGTCTCAAATAAAAACAAAACAAAACAAAACAAACAAACAAACAAACAGAAAAGAGCTTGGGATGTAGCTCAGTGTGAAAGCCTGGGGTTCAATGCCTTGTACTCCAAGAAAGACATAGGGAGGGAGGGAGGGGGAGAGAGAGAGAGAGAGAGAGAGAGAGAGAGAGAGAGAAGTAGAAAATGATAAAGGTTATGATTTGGTTTTGATTGAAGGAGAAAATAATAAGCTCCACAAACCTTAAGAGCCAGATTGTCAAAAATGACTTTATGGATTCAGTATATTTAGGATTATTTTCTGTAAGGAATGATAGAACATTTTACTTAGCACTACCTTTATCAAGAAGACATAGGGCACACTGAGTTTCACAGTTATACTGAATCGGGAGCAGGCACTGCTTCTGGGGACAGGCACTCATCATGCTCACCTTCCCAGTCCCATGTCCTCTTCTGGAATATTGCTCTTCCCATTCTGTTGGACTTGAGCTAGTCTGTGAGTGCTCCAACGAATGGGCTGGCAGAACCAGTGCTATGTGTCTGTCTCCTCTGAGCCATAAAAAGGGTGCTGCTCTGCCTGGGACTCTCTTATATTGGGAGTGGGTAAAATTATTTTTTGGAGAAAACTTATCACCAAGATGTGAAGAAGCCCAGACAAGCTTATGAGGAAAGAGCAAATGAAGAGTTCCTTGTGGACGAGACCTGAATCTCCCCAGCTGATGGCTGACATCTACTGCAAACCTTCAGATGTGATGCTAGGATCGCCTGATGATGTGATGCTAGGATTAAAGCTGCCCCTCCCTGTGGATAAGTGCTGGCAACCCTCAAGCTGAGTAGCCTGGGTATGATATAAGGACAGAAAGAGGGGCCTTTCTTGTCTTTTGTTGCTTGTTGCTTGCCCAATGCCTTGCTGCCTTCTGCCTTCTATCTGCCACATACTGTCTCTCCTCCATGATGCCCCTCTGCCATACCACTCTGCCTTGAAGCCAGCCAGCTATGGACTGAAACTTCTACAAATTGTGAGCCAAATAATCCTTTCCTTCTTTAGCTTTGTGTGTTGGCTATTTTGTCTCAAAAAATGAGAGAAAAGTAACTAAGACAATGTCTTAGACACTTTCCTGTTGCTGAGAGAAAAATACCCAACACTCACAATTTAAAAGAGGAGAGGTTTATTTTGGCTCATGGTTTTTAGAGCTTTCAGCACATAGTTGGCTGATTCCAAGGCAAAAAGCTTATGGTGGTACAGTGAGGGACACACTCCCTTCTAGGTCATGCCCTAGTGACTCACCTCCCGCTAGACCCTACCTCCTAATCAAGTCAGGTACGAATAACTGGGGAGTAGAGCAGCCCAATGATCTAATCACCTTCCAAAAGCCCAGTCTGAGCACACTCGGCTTTTGTCGGACAATCTAGACCTAAACCATAATTCAGGGGACACATAAATGAATAATCATGTGTTTGCCTTATAAAAACCTCCTTACGATTGGAAGAGAATACGGAAGTAAGTAATTGCAAGTCAATGTGTTCATTCCTGTAAAACAAGAAGAGAGTTTACAATCTCATGGGGGTTCAAGATAGTAAGTTATTGCCCATGAAAGTGGTGACAAGGTGTTGGTCCTTGAGATGCAAACATAAATACATGGGAGATTACTATCCAGTTATCCATATTACTGAGCATGTATTGTGCATCAGATACATTTGTGTGGACTGAGAGCTCATTGAGGTTGCCTGTGTTTGTGGAACCTCTCCACTCACAACATGCTGGTTTTTTTCAGCACATAGTTGCTTCAGTAAGAAGATGCAATGCAATCTCTTCCCATCCTCTAGGCAGGCCAGGATGTTCCCTCGGCCAAGGCAGCTGGCTCTGAGAGTTCCTGTATTTTACTAGATTCCCCAAAGAAAAAAATGGGTCCCTTTGATCTCAGATTCTGCTTGCTACAGAGAGCAGGAAGAGCACCTCAAAGGCCCTCTAAGAGGCAAAGAAGGGGAAACCCACCTTCATCTCACAAGCATGTTAGCCCAGATCAACACAAGGAGGGTACAGATGGGTGTGTGCACGTGTGTGGTCTTGAGCACCTGCACGCATGTGCCTTGTGTGTTCCTCATTGCACGTGTGCTGTGTGTGGCAGGTCTCAGGGTGAGGAAGGCAGTGTGGTTTTGGTCCTTATTGGTGGCTCAGTTTGAAGAGGCCGCCAGAGCATTAATAATACAGGGAGGAGGGTGGCCTCTCAATTTTCAGTAAATGACAAAGTTTATTAAAGGTCAGAAAGAAGCAGACACATCCCATTGCTTTCCATGGTTCTTTACAAGACAGTCAGAGTTCATCAGAGGCCTGGAGGAGGGAAGAGAGCAAAACTCCCTTTGCTTAGGGATAATTGAAGTGGTCTGTACAGTTTTATTAGGAAAAAATAATCTTCTTTCCCAGCTGGCATCCTCCAAATTACACACAGAAAATTTCCAAAGAAGTCACACTGTACTACATGAACTTTAAAGATAATGATTCTTGTCTTTCTGGAAGCTGAGATCTAAAATTTAATTCAGAACTTGACTTGTGCAAAGAAAGAAAATGATGTCTGTTAACTTTTCCTACCCGAATCTTGAACTGTTACACTCAATGCTCTTTAATTAAAATAATAATGATAACAAATCTCTACTCATCCCATAGTACTATCTTCATTCATTCAACAGAATTTGTTTAACACCTGCTATTTTGAGACATTGTGCTAGGCAATGAAGGTCAAGGGCAAATTGGAACTATTCAGTCCCTGTCTTCAGGAGCTCACTGTCAACTTATGACTCATATCCACAACAGCACTGATGAAGTTGAGCTTGAGAAAAAAGCAAAGAGTACTGGAACACTCTGTATCCTGAACTTTCCATAGACCTGCAACGTGGGAGAGGCTAGCACTCACTCCCTCCCCCATGCTTGTAGTTTGGTGTACATTTACTCTTCATCAAAAATTATCATCTTAAAGTTACTGTATTGGTCACATTGTGTGGCAATGGGAGACTTGGGCACATGTAGAACAGTTGGTCTATTAGATGTCTCTACAGCTTTGTTAGCTGACACCCCAGACTCAGAATCCAGGCTGCCTGTGTCAAGCCTGGGCTTCATCACACACTTAGATACGTGACAAGGTACTTAACTCATATTATGTGACCATAAGTATTACTTGTAATAGTGTCCACTTCACAGATGAAGAGACTGAGCCATCAGAGGTTAATTTATGTAAGGTAGACACTGTAGTCTCAGTATATAATAAGCCCTTTATTCTTGGATGATCCCCTCTAGATGTTGAGAATCATTCACTCAACAAATATTTGCTGAATGTCTACTGTACATGGCATTGTGCCAGGTACTATGGAAATAAATAGAATCAAAGTATGGATAACCCTTGTGCTCATGGAGATCATGTTAGTCTGGTGGAAATGCAAAATTATTGTGTAAAACTTGCTTTTATTTGGAGTGGATTTATTTCTTGGGTTGACAATGCCTTTCACTTGGAGATTCTTCACTATTCTGATGAGGGCTATCATGATCACCTGAGCTCCTCTGCAAACGGAGGCCCCAGGCCAGGGCTAGAGAATGGTAGTAATTTTTAGGGGGTTAAGGCCTGACCTATAGAAGGAACAGGGATGTCACCATGGAAACACAATGTCAACAACTGGAAGGTTTCCTCTTTTGCCATAAAAAAGTCCACCTTCCTCACTCTTGCTGTAAACATAAGGTCTCTATATCTAAAGAGGACAGACAAAGGGTTCCTAAAATGTCAGTAAGGATCAGATCTTCCCCTGATTGTACTTCCAGGAGGCCGTACTTCCATACAACTGATAAATGTTTCACCAAATCCTTCAGAAAACAGAATCAGTGAATGATTCTCAATCTAACAAACCCAGTTTACAAAGGACACAGGGCTGGAAGCATGTATTTGTCATCTCCAGCTTGGCAGATACAGTAAGTGATTAGTGAATGTGTACAAGATGAAACATGATTTGAGAATATATGAAGCACCAAATTCAGGAAGTACGGATGGAGAAAAAGTGGAAAATCTTGAAATATGATGTTCATCTGCCATCTCTGTCTCTGTTATGGAAGCACCTTATGGCTAAGAGCTATCAGGTTTGGTGCAATTATTATGAGCCAATACTCCTCACACTTCCTCTAATTCAATCCTCATCAATACATGGCTATGGTTACTTCGCACTTTACAGATGATGTAAACAAGACTAGGAACAGTTTAATAACTTACCAGAGGTCTCAGGATTAGAATATGGGACATGAATCCAGACCTAAATTCTCAGCCAACCCTGATCCTGCCCAACCTCCAGAAACAAAAGATGACAAGTTTATAGGAAGACAGTTACCACAAAAGGAAGCAAGGATTTTGCTATAGTGGAAGCCACATAGCTGAGAAGAGGAGGCAGCTGGAGCATCCTGGTGAGGTAGGAACGAGGGACCAAGGTGAAAGAATCACTGTAGAAGCAAAGCTTCAGATCTAGGCAATCGGCAAATTCTCACATTGCATCTCATAGAGCTGTGTCCAGAGCTGTGTCTCCAGGGCTGGCCCACTTTGCAAAACCTTTGGGAAAAGAGCAAGAGCCAGAAGACTGAGTCCTAGTCTTACTTTGTCTCTTATTCACTGTGTAATCTCAAGAAGGCCCTTCTCACCATTGTGCTTTGTGTTATATTATGAGTAAAAAAGAATATGGTATCCTATAATACTGATTCTACCCCTAATATCAATGGAATGTGAAGGAAGAAAGACAGACCGGAAGAAAGAAAGAAAGAAAGAATCCAAATTGGACGGTTCCTTACCACTTCTCCCATTTCATATTCCAAAACTCTCAAAGTCCTCTTAACACAAAAGGAGTTCATTCCTTTTTGTCCCATCATATCTTTACCTCACACCAAACAGAGAAACTATGAAATAAGTGATTTTAACAAATAACCACAGTAATAGTCATAACAAGAATTAGCAACGCTTGAGGGCTAGTTATGTTTTGCTTTTGGGCTGAATGTATTATATCCATTAATTTATTAACCCTCGTAACAATACTAGGGTTATTATTCCATTTTAAGGCAAGAAAATTGAGACATGTAACAGTGATGGAATTTGCCAAGGTTACTCTTAGTGAGAAAAGAGACAGGATCCTCACTTACCATGGTCAGTCTCAAGAGCTCCCCAAATCCATTTGGAGTGGGCAAAACACTCTGTGTCATTGTAGTCCTTGCCCACTATGCCCTCAAAGTCTGAGCAGCCATTGTTAATGTCTTGCTTCTCTTTCTTAATCCTCCTGGGATCAGTTGTAAGGACAAAGTGTTTCATGATTCTTTCTCATATTCATCCTTCTTCAGAATGGAGAACTCAATATTTGCTAGGAAATTAGTTACACAATCTTTAAACTTATCTGTAAAGTTTAAATTTAAGTTTTTAAACTTTGTGCCACTCATACCAATCTTAGATATTAGAAAAAAATGAGATATGAAAGAACTGTGGTCTTGTAAAGAACTTTTGTCAATTATAGGAAGGGCAAATCTTGCCCAAGAACAGGGATGATGGCATTTCTGTGGTGATCATAAGTAACCCCACTGAACTCAGCAATCATGGCCACATGGGAGGTATCATTATGGCCTGTTCTGCAATATTTACTACTTATAATCTTATTTTTGGAATTCAGTTCATTCTAAAATAAATAAAATTAGTTTTGGAACCAGAGAGGGTTAGATTCATATCCCACGTTGCCTATCTATAAACTGCATATGTTACAGCAAGGGTCACATCCTCAAGCCTCAGTTTCCTCATCTCTAGATTGTACCTAAGAATGCATCACAGTATGTATAGGAAAGTTAAACGCAACACTCGGGAGGCTGAGGTTAGAGGAGTGTTGTGAGTTCGAGGTCAGCTTGGGCTACAACGTGAGCAAGGCCAGCCTGAGCTACATAGTGCGACCCTGTCTCAAAAAAAAAAAAAAAAAAAAAAAAAAAGTTAGATACTATAGCATGGCATAAAATTTCTAATACACTGTCCAGCACACAGTAGGAGCTCGTTGGTTTCTTTGCTATGCTCTCTTGACCTTACACTGAACATTGAAATCAGATGTGGAGGCAAAAAAAAAAATGTCGCACGCCAGCAAGATTGAAGGACTGTGAAAATGCTAAGGACCCTGGCTATCTTGGCAGCTTGGTGCTAATTTAGGGGAGGTAAGAGCTGACCGAACCCTCCCAGCTTCATGCAGAGAAAGTATCCTCTTTTGGTCTTCTTGCCAACATCCAGCCACTGGAAGTGATGGTGGTAGGTGAGGGTAGGGATGGATGTGAACGGGCAGAATAATTCTATTGATTGGCGTACAGATGGAGCGGTGGACTGCTAGTAGAAGGCCCCGTCATTTTTCTTCTGTCCTATGACTGTATTAGCAGTGAAGGCCTTGGTGAGAAATACTTAAATCAAATAGGCCCCACAGTTTGCCAACAGCATTCTTCAAGTAAATCACATTTAATGTCCTTCATAATTGGTGTTTCCTTGAAGGATTGGAGTTAAATGTTGATTTATAGCACATTATTGCTTTTCTCTCATAATCTAGTGCTGTTTGTAATCTAATTTCTAATCTTAACACTGACATGATTTTTGGACTAGTGTCAGACCAGGGCCTGACAGCCTACATTTATCCACGGTGATCCTTCCCAGGTGAATTCATTGTAAGACAGCTAATGGGTTCTGATCAGCCAGGGCCAGCCTGACCTGTGTGCTGTTTGTCTCCATGGAAGGACCCTGTCAGAGACAGCTGGCCCCCACCATTGGGGTCACTTGTCTGCCACTTCCTTAGCTCTTAGCCCACTCATGCTCCTCAATCAAGCAGTAACTGAGGAGCTCAGATGAAATCCCCAAGGAACATGATGTTGGTCCTGGGTATGGGCTTTAATTCCAGTTATTTCTCTCGAGTCCAGGTACTCTGTTCCAGAGACTAGATTTTGCATTGATCCCCTGCTCCTCTGGAATTGCAGAACAGCTGAGTTAGTCAGCTCAGGATGTCAAGCAAAATGCCATAGTCTTAGCTTGAGAAATGCAAATCAATTTTCTCACAGTTCTCGATGCTGAAAGGTTTTGTGCACAATGCCAATTTGGTCTGTTTCTGGTGAGGACTCCTTTCCTAGCTTGTCCTCACATGGCCTTTCCTAGGTGTATAGGAAAGGGGGTGTCTCCCTTCCCTCTTCTGTAAGACCATCATTTCTAGCAGATCAGGGCCTTAGCCTACCCTCATAACCTCGCTTACTCTTAATTACCTCCTAAAACCTCTGTCTCCAAATATAGTCATATTGAGCATTAGGGCGTCAATATATACGTTTTAGTGGACACAAATAAATCCATAGCAATGACTATGTCCTAGTTTTTCTGGGGCTTCCCCAACCATGCATGTAGGACGCTGATTCTTGTGGCTACTCCTCTTAGACCGTCTGCTGCCCTGGTGCATTATGTAGCTATGCCTTTATTTCCCCTTAGTACACTGCCCTCACTCATCCAGAGCAACACATCCAGGCTTTCTGGGACCACACTGTTACTCTCACTGTAGACTTTGGGGTGCTGTTTGACCACCTGTTAGACTTCCCACACCACAGGAAGGGGAGGAACCAAGTCAGAGGTCAAGAACTTACCCAGCTGCCCTGTCTTGCTCTGTTGAATGGTGCAGGGGGCTTTGTAAGTGAGGGGAGTAAGGAAAGCTACCGTTGAACTAGAACCTGCATCTGAGGAAGGCACAGACATGGGACAAGAGATCTGTTATCTACTGTAACAAAGAAAGCAAGAGAAAACCTTATTTATTTACTTGCTCTTTGACAGTGCAGACAAAATTCTAAACAAGTGGGTTATAAAAAAGCAGGCTAAAGGTAAGGTCATAGGTTCCTATAGGCAGAATGCTTTGGAGTACTAGATGTAAGCACAGAAGGAGATACTCACATGCTAGAAATAAACAAAATCACTTTATAGTCATAATTCTTAGCTAAGAAAATGTGTGCGTGATGTTCTATCACTCAACAAAACTTTATAAACCACCTCCTGTGTACGAAGCCCTCTGTCAGGTACCCTACTCAAATCAAACAGACTTAAATGAAACAGGACAGTGCAGCCTCTTCACAGACAGCTAGAGAGCAATGAGGAAAAGATAGAGAATGGTAAACAAGCAGTAAGATGGTAGAAATCGTAAGCCTACCATGTTTCTGTGCTTATAGGCCCATGCCGCTTTATTCAGAGGCAGCTGTTTTGAGAACAGAAGAGAAACAAGTTCAGAGTCATTTCCATTGTACTTTTTGTGTTTTTCAAAGACACATTAAATAAGGCTCCTTTATGAACCAAGCTATGGAAATTAAAGTGCTTTTCTTTGCTGGCTTGCTTCTGGTTGAAGTGAGTACAAAATTCTTACTCTTTCAAGTTATGGATGGCTTAAGCCTGGCTCAACCTAAATTAAAAAAAGAAAAAGAGACAGAGACAGAGAGAGATTCAGGGCTGTGGCTCTAAGACTGCTATAGCCATAAACCAAAGTGCTTTATCCAGGGGGTTACAACTTGGAACAGATGGCTGAGTCTTTCACCAGGTCGGGTGCAGCCCCCGACCATAATCATTCTCCCGGCTCGTCTCTGGCGGTGAAAGGCTGGACAGGACTCTAATGGCTGGCTAATGAGCATGATTAAAACTTGGTAATTACTCATCCTGGGAAAAAAATGTTCGATCCTACAGAATACATTCTGGTTTATTATCTGTGAACTTCTCTGACAGGGACTGGAGATGGACGGACTTCCATTATTTCGAGGGTGCGTGGTTTGCTGGAAATGGGAGGGACCTTCAAATTGTTACCGCTGGAGACTCGTGAGGCCCTTTGGCAGACTGTTCAGCCCCTCCCAGGGATATCCAAAAGAGCATTTTTATTTTCTCTTTTTGAAAGTTCCAGCCTCTGAACTGGCAAGCAAAGCGGCTGTTGAGTTTAAACAGAAATGCGTTGTTTTCTGCGTAGATTTGATTAACATGGTGCTGTAGGGTCTTTACGGTCAGGGCAGATTATATTACAGTCATGACAAGTAGTTAATGAATTTACATTGACTAATCCATACAATGCTAAAGATTTTTCTGTCAAGATTAATATCCGAAGTGTGCGGGACACTCTGATGCATGACTTTGCTCCTCGAACCCCTGTGATGGGGGGTGGGTGTTTAATGTCCCATGATCAGAGTTAAGTGACAGACAAGAGATGGACACTGGGATTCACAAGTGCTTGAAGAGTTTTGTAAACAAGTGCCAAGGTCGGTCTTCTTCCCCTCGGACGAGGCATCTTCTATCTTGCTTTCCTCTCATCTGGTAACTGGGACAATCGAGAAGCCCTTTTGCAGCCATGACATCTCTGGAAACGACCACACTGCTCCTTGCTCCTGTCTGGCTGCCTGTCTTCTTACCACCGTTTGCCCTGGCCCCTCTTTTCTGAGTGTATCTACTCAGCATGATTCTGACCTCTTGTTTTGTTTTGACTTTTGGTACCTGCCATTCCCCCACCCTGAGTGTAGCACCCTCCAGACTGTTCGTCTCTTCCAGGACGCTGGCTCTACATTAACTGTGACTTCAGCTTCCCTTCTGGACTAGTCTCAGTTCTTTCAATCACATCTTCCTCCAAGAAACATGAACTTGTCAATGGCCATCGCTTAATGCAGGTGATCGGCAATGGGTGAGGAAAACCAAAGTATGGTGAAACTCAGCATCGCCCGGAGAAGGTACCAAGCATACCCCCTCATCATCCTGCCCATTATAACTGTGCAGAGTCCCAAAAACTATGTCTTATCAAATAGTATGAGGGACTCTCCTTGCTGAATAAAAGTGCTCATGGGTAACACATAAAGATTGCAGACGTCCCCCATCAGGTCATCTCCAGAATATAACTGTCCTTTGGAAGCAAGCAGTGCACTGACAAGTTTATTGGTAGGATGATGAGCGTAGACAGCCATTATGACACCAGCCCTCTGAGTAGACTATCCCAACATGTACACATTCTGGCCTTTCTCATAGCTTGATCTAGGCATATAAGAATTTGTTTGAATTTATTGCATGTGAGGGTATGGACAACTACTTTGAAGAAAGCAAGAGACATTATGGTAGCCACTGTTGATTCCCTGTTGTCTTGTTTTGAAGCCCTGTGTTGCTTGCATGGTTCAGTTCTGATTTGCTTTGTTCCGTTCTGTTTTGTTTTAGTCTCTTTAAAATAAAAAAAAATTTTTAAAGAAAAAAAGAATTAAAATCTTTGTCACCACTGTCTTTTTTTCTTCTAGTTTTGGTGGTTAAGGTTAATAAAAAACCATTTCATATGGACTAGATGAGAGCCTTTTCAGGAAAGGATATTTGGGAGACTGCAGTAAGATATTTATAAGAGAGAAGAGGGATGAGCTGAGGGTCCCCTTGACTGACACCTACACAGGACCATTTGTACTTCACTTACCTATACAAGTGCCCTGTTTGTATATTTCACAACAATTCTATATTGTGAATGCAGTTGTCACCTTTCCCACTTAAGGAAATTCAGGTTCAGAGTTTCTCAGCCACCTTCCCCAGGTCACTCAAGTAGCAGAATCAGGATCCTAACTCAGATCAGCCTCTGCAAAGTACCGTGTGTTGAGGACATCAGAGATGCTAATTTGATTTGAAGCTGGGGAAGATTTCTATTTGAAAAACTGTCACCACCCTATATCTCACCTTCATATTTTCCTTTCCTGGGGAAAATACAGTGTTTGTCAGGCCTCGGTTGGCTCTTTCGAGTAGCCAGTACAAGACTACTAGGATATATCAGACAAGCCAACCAACCACCACGACAAGGGTTCGTATGTACACATCTCCCTTCTAAGTAAATCTCAGGACTGCAACTCTATGCTGTCATATACAACCATTCATAAAGCCTCTAAAAATTGGGTGGAATATATGCTATTTTCTTCCATCCTTTTCCTGTTTGAAAGAGGAAGATAGTTCAACTACTTCCTTCTCCATGAAGCCTTTCTGATTTTTGTAATTACAATTTGCACTCTTTGCTCTGTGTCCTCTGGGGTCATTTCTGGATACATCATCATGTACCTACAATTGCTTGGTTCTATAACTAGGAGCGCCTCCAGACTGCACATGCCTAAAGCAAAAGAATTGAATTTTATTCACTTTTGTTCAAAGTCAATGTTCTGTAAATGATGGTAGAATTCACAAATGGAGAATAAACCATATTGCTACAATTGATTCTTTGCCTAAGGCCTCATACTTATTTTGAGTCACAGAAACATGGTCTTTCAGATTCTGAAAAGTCAAATCATCACAAATATTCTTTGCAAGGGGTTGATGGAGAGCTTGTGTTGGCAGAAATGCAGATGATTTAGTCATACCTCTGCCCCGGGAGACTAAGCGCTACCCCATCCAGACTCAGAAGGGCAGATGGCAAGCTGAAACCTTTTTATTTTTCTCCACCACCAGAGGCCCACTTTTTGTTTGGTTAAACTGGGCAGTAGGCGTGTTTTGTCTTATTTCACACCAAATCACGGACCCCAACCTTGTCCTTCCTCACTGGGGTTTCTGCCCTACTGCTATATTCCCTTTTTTATGTGTGAGTGGCACTGGGGATCAAACTCACAACCTCGCACCTGCCAGGGAGGCGCTTAAGCTACTGAGCCAAACTCCTGACCCTAGTTTTTTCAGACAGGGTTGCACTGTGTAGTTCAGGCCGGTCTTGTGCTCACATTGTAGCTCAAGCCGGCCTTAAACTCACAATGCTCCTCCTACCTCAGCCTCCCGAGTGCTGGGATTAAAGGCGTGCGCCACCATGCTGAGCTGTATTCCCAATTTGCCTTCTCTGAACAACTCCCAACAGCCTCATTGGCATTTTCTGCTTTCCCAGATCTGAGCCATAGCCTGAAAAAGCCTCCAGATTCATGTCCAAGGCTTGTCCCAGACTGTGCACCCCGGCTGTGGGGCTGGAGTACCCATGGAATTCCAGAAGTCTCATAAAAAGGCCCCTTATAACATTCACACTTGCTCAGAACACATTCTTGTGTCTCTGTTAGTTTTGGCTGAGGGGATGTTTTGTCAGGACTGAGGAGACAGACACGCTTCCCAGGTCAGCCCATTGGAAGGCAGTGCAGAGGCTTCAGGGGAGACCTCCCTCCATGGCCTTCCAAGGTGACTCTCTGGTACCTTACTATTCCTGGCACCAGCACCCCTGAAAGTCATTATATCTGGATGTGTGATGTCTGTTTGCATGTCTGAAACTATTTCTTCCTGATTTGGCAACTCCTTCTTGAGCCAGATTTGTTTATTTATTTATTTATTTATTTATTTATTTATTAAAGTGGAGAAATTTCCCCCGTCCTTTTAGCAAAGTTGCTGAAAGGTCTTGCTTACCTATTATGTGCCTCCTACTAGAGAAGAAAAACACTTCAAAACATTTTTCATTTTTAGACATGGGGATGGTTGGGAAATGCTCGTTCTGTATCTATCTTGGGAATCAGCCTTCCAATATTCACTCATTTGACTTGAAGTTATTAAGTATCCCCCATATTTGGCTTTTCACAGGGTACTAATGTGTTAAAAAGGAAAATGAGGCCCCTACACTTGGGGAGTTCCCAGAAAAGTTGAAGATGCAAATTCTTCTCCCAAAAAGCAGTAAGAAAATATAACTTACAAGCAGTGGAGTATAATTCATATGTGGCTTCTTCATAAGGAATCCCTGGGACCCCAGGGTCAATGAACAGAATTCTATGGTAATAGTGGCTATGCAGGCATACATGGAAGACATCTATTTGTGTAGGAACGTACACATTATATGGTTTTGTGTGGGATAAGAATCCATAATCTCCTGAGATCCTCAAAGAGTCTGCAAAATGAGGTCCACTGTGTTAAAGGTGATTCCGTTTTTGGATTTTAAGTTTCCATCATTTAATATGCCTCTCTGGATTAAAACATGTCAAAGTAAATGGGTCTATCTTGTCTGTCTTCTTACCTTTCACCTATCACCTTGGATGCCAATATACTTTGTTATATATACAAAAGTGTACTTGTTTTATCTATCAATGTGTTAAAAAGCATATAACTAAATGTGAAAAGAGAAGCTTTTTTTCTCTCTCTCTCTCAGAGGATAGTGTTTTGTTAATGAATCTTTTGCTCCATACAAGCTGGTAAACTCTCTCCTTCTTGCCTTGGTCAGATTAGGGAAGTAGCACCATTCTAATGACATCTGATCATAATATGCCTGTGTCTTAACTTTTGGTTCCCAGAGAAGGGAATGAATTATATCCTAAAATGTTTTAGCATCCAAAGTTTCTGGATTTAAGAAAAGCAACATTCTATCTAATCATCATAGCTGAGTCTGATGATTAATAAGGTCTGGTTTCCCAGCCTTCTCTGGGCCATCTCTGATGACAGGGCATGTAGAAACTTTGGAGACATCCTTGCTGGTTGGGGTTGCCGCCGTGCTGTTCATAAACACAAAACCAATGGCACTCTCCAGAGTTTTGCAACACAGAGGCCCAGATGTGGCTCTGAGAACGTTCCTGCTCATCTTGCCTCAATGTAACCTGATGTGCTGGATCTGTCACCTGGACAGATCCTAGAACCAATTAGATCTCTTTTGGGAAGGGATTCCTCCAAGTATCAGAAGCTTCACCTTGAAGCCTAGGTCTTTGAAGAACTGGGGAAGCAAATTGCAGATCAGTAAGAAAATAAACTTCTTAATTGAACTTGTACTAGAAACAGAGAAACCATGGAAAATGCCCATAATCAGAGTGACCCAGAGCCTGTCAGGTAAGCTCATGAGTGCTGAGAGACTAGTTCACCTCTCTTTATCTCTGGTCTCTAGGTTCTGAGTCTGTGCCCAGTTAGGTGGGCATTTAGAATATAGCACCAATAAAACAAAGATCTCAGAGGTAATCCTTCCTCTGGTGCACTAGCCAAGGGCTGTATTCACTACAATTGCTTGAAGTATTTCCTGCTCACTTTTATACACAGACATGGAACAGTCTCAAAAGTTTATTAAAAACATTATGGTTACTATAAGTATAGCATCTAAAATTGGAAAGTAAACCTAAAAGCCTTTCTGTCCTATTGCCTATAGGATTCCCATGGCTCATCTTTAATACCCTTGACCTGTGTTTATTCAGACTGTTGATGGCAATAATCATCCTTCCTGCTCTTGCAGTTCTGATTTATTGACTGTTATGGTGCATTCATTATCTCATTTAATCTTTATAACCACCCTATGAGATTAGCCCAGCTGACATCAACATTTTACAGATAAAGTAGCTGTAGCCTAGAAGAGTTAGGTAAAATCCCCAAGGCCATGTGGCTTTTCAGTGCAAGAGGATAAATTTTCACCTGACTCTAAAGAATTCAAATCTGAGTCACCGTTTTCTCCATATTATGTTTTTACCTGCCTCAGTGATAGGGTTCACTCTCTTTCAATGATCCTTTGAGACCAAGGGAAAGTTCTTTTTCCCTCAAATTTATTTATTAATGTTTTCATGTTTCTATTTGGGAATGCTCTCCAAACACTGGACTGTTTTCATACACACAGGTCTTCTAGATCATTTGCCTGGAATCATGTGACAAATGGTCTAGGGTACATCGACGTGGTGTAAGATAGAACTTTCTCAGAGCCATATTTGGGCTTCATGGTGCATAACTTCAGAGGCTGCCATTGACATCATGGTTATAAACAACAGAGCAGCAGCCTGAGCCAGCAAGGATGTCTCCAAAATTACCACATGCTCTGATACCATGGTTGCTCTATTTCCTTCAGATGTCTGCAGGCAGCAGGGATGAACTTGAGAAGTTTGTTTTTTAATTGTGATATCCCTGTTCTTCCCAAGCTCTTCATGTAGGGCAGATTTTTTTTTTTTGCCTTCATTGTACTGAATCCTCTGGTCCAGTATGCTTCATCATCTCAGTATTCATGCTGATGACCAGAAAACCAATTCGGCAGAACCATAATCTTCCTCTAGGAAGCATTCTAATGACAGAGGCCTTTTGTGCAATAATTTCCAAAGGATGTCCTAGTTTCCAACAAAGAGTAAAAATCAAAAATATCATTGATTGAGAATTTACCATGTGTCAGCTGCTACTTCCAGGGATTTGCATGAAATAATTCATTATCTTCACACTGACTCCTATAAAGTTTGTACAATTATTTTTTCTCAACTCACAAATGAACTTACCCTGTCATGGTAGATGACTGAACCCTGGCAGTCTTGATTCAGGGCCACGCACTGTGTCTCGCAATGTATTTATTAAATCAGGAAGGATAGTTCAGGGACTGTTCCAGGGGCTAGTGCTCCTTCAGCACTGCACCTTCTGGGAATGTGACTTCTCTTCCAGAGTCCACAGAACAAAGCTGTTCACACTTGAGACATACAGTCCTTTCCCCTATTTTTCCAAGAATCCAACCAATCTCAAACTAAAAATGTTCAGGAAAGAAATTGAGTCTGTACTAAGCATGTCATTATTCTTGTTAATTCTTAAGCAATATAATATGGCAGCTATTTACATAACATTTATTTCACATTGGGTATTACCAGAAATCTGCAGATGAAGTGCACAAGGAGGAGGCAAATGCTGTGCCATTGTATATAAGGAACTTGAGCATCCAAGGCCTTTGGTATCCATGGACATCTGGGAATCTCCCAAGGATTCTCTACCTTCCAACTCCTCCAGCCTTAACTGCGCCTCCCTCTGCTTCATTACAGTCTCCAGAGCCCTTGTCCACATCTCATACCCACTCCTCCTCTGCTTCTGAAGTGCCTTAATCGACAGCATATCTCCATCCTCCCACCCCAAGTCCCCCATTAAGGAGAAAAAAAAAATGGAAACACGTTACTCTTCCAGTAACCCAGAAGCCCAAGGGGAACTGGGTATATGTATGAAACAGTGAGCTCCTGAAAATATGTGTTCCATAAAGCAGCAGATGTGTCTAAAATTAACCATACCCATTTTTTTTTAGTACACGCCATATATCCTTCTTATAACTTACTAGTTAGCATTCGCTATTTCTGCCATTCTCAATAGGAAAATGTTTTTTAAACTTCCTATCGCACACAGGCAGAATTCACTCCCCCAAGAGAAAATCTAGGCAAACTTAACAGCTTTGTTGTTTGTAAGTTAAAAATGATTCTTTTTTTTCTAAACATGTATAATTTATGTTTCTACATTAATTCTGTAATTAATGGTTATAAAATACATCAAATATGTAAAGTGTTGCCTAAGTACTTAATTAAAATAAAAACAAAAAATGATGATAATTAATTGTACATCCCAAAGGCTAGACAGGATGATAGTTCACAGTGACTATCAATTAATATTCCTATTGTTAATAATAAGCTCAACTTTTATGTAAAATAGAACTTGTTTAAATATTCTGGTTAAACACTGAGTCAAAAGAAAAACTAACTTCTGAAAAATGTTTTCATTATATAAAGTCTTTGTGGGAAAACAGCCTTCAAATTTCTCATTTTAGATCCTTGTTTAGATTTAATTTCTCTATAAAGATTTGACTCAGATTACACTATTAAATAGAAAATTTTAAAAATTCCTATTCTTCCCTAAGGAATTCTGAAAATATAGCAAAATCCAAGGAGAGTGATCTCGGTTGTAAATATAAGGATTATTTTTTTTAATGTTTTAAATGACTAATATTCAAGAAAGCACCTGCAATAGGGAAGGAACTGGACTTAAGAACTTTGGCAGAATTAGTTTTTGTCTGACAAATGTACTGAGTGCCCACTGTGAGATGTACATTGTGCTAGGTGTTAGAAATAAAATAGGGAATTAGCCTACCTTGCTTCTAACTCAGCAAGGTGTTCATGATCTAGGGAAAACTGCAGGTATTAATTAAGAATTGCAAACATAATGAATACCACAAAGAACAAATGCTGCTACCCTGAGTTCTGGTTTCGTAGGTAAGGTACTTTCCAGTCAGAATGGTAAGTTATTGAGTATGGTCACTTCTTTTTCTTTCGTTGCTCAAGGTTCCTTGCTTTTAAAAATGAAATCCTTGTAAGTCTATTGCTTGTGACTTGATTAACCAGAAAAGTATGACAAAATCCTGAAGAGACTGTTCTCCACATTTGCTTTAGCAGATCAACTCACTGAAAATACACCACCTGCAGTGTGTTTCTGGAGAGCTGTTTATCCACTAGGTGTCCTTATAAGGTTATTGGTCTTGTTGAGGCCTCCTATGTCAGGTGCACTGCCTACCCATGACTGGCAGGTCACCGAGCCTGTCCAGCTTTGCCTTGATTGACTGGGAAGCGGTGGAGGTGGGGTGAAAGCTGTGAAAACTGAAAGGTTTCTTCTGCCTAATATGAATCCATTTTCTTAAGAATCAGTTTCACTTATTCTGCAGGCTCAACTCCTCTCCCTGCATATGTCCTCTCCAGAAGCAGTAGGGCATTTAAGAAGAGACAAATAATCTTATTTTGAAAAGTGAAATATAACTTCCTGTCACTATGCTAATGAAGCAATAACATTAGAATTCATAAAGTATTGTATTTAATGAAAATACTGCCAAGAAAGGATTTAAGTGTGGCTCATTCTAGAATACCCTCCCACGCAGAGCTCTTCTTTCTGTATATTCTTTGGCAGTAGATCTTACACACTTTGTCTCAATTCTTTTATCTCGAAGACAGAAAAATTTCTAGTCTTAATAGATTAACATGTCACATACTTGAAAGACCTCCTGGATTCACTGATAGAGATGTGGTCATTTCTCTTTGTGGAAAGGTAGTGCTATCTCACTGACAGCCAAGTTGACCTTTACCCACAAATTTTTAATATGAGTTCCATGGATAAACTTCAAAGGACTGATAGACTCAAGAGACATAAATACAACAGCTTTCATATGATAGACTTGTGTCGAGAGAGTTTTCATTCTTTTTGACTTCACTCTCAAAAGACCTACTGATTTTTTAAAATAATGCTTAAAAAACATTGCTCTTGTGATAGATTCCATTAAAGTTAAATTCTTTGTGTTTCCCTCTGTCCTTACTTCCATCATGTGATTTTTGCAGTTCTTGCTACTAAAGAAGCAAAGTCTATGTTCTTACTCCTTGAACTTGAGCTCAGTGTTGTGCTTTTAACCAAATGAATGAGAACATTTAGCATTTTTGTTCCTCACAAAATGTTTCTGTTTGACCACTTCAGATTCCACTGGCAAGCAGAAGAGATGTCCCCAGGCTAGCTTTCAATGTGGAGAGGAGGATGCGGGAATCTGGAGGTACCACAATGAAGATAATGAAGCCAGTTCAGACCAGAGTCCCCAACTGACCCCAGACACATGAGTAAGCCTAGCTAAGATGAACCCAACCTGGTCTTGATCAGGAACACTTGGGTGAACCATAGATATGTGATAAATGTTGTTTTAAGTCACTGAATTTGGGATAATTTATTATACAGCAATAGTTTACTGAGCCAACTGCCCATACTTGAGGAGAGATTTCTAGCCTGCTCTAAAATGTCAGGAGAGTTCCTTAGGATCTGCTGTTTCTATCAGTGTAGACATGTCTTGAAGTTCAATCTTTGATGACTGTTTTCTGTCTGTCCCCATGTAAAAACTATTGAGGATAACACCATGAAGACTTTCTCCAGAATTGTTTAGTCATTGTTCTGTCGTGAGATCACCTGAGACATTGCCAGATCAGTGACTCCTGTTCATTCATTACACTAGGCAGGACTCATACGACACAAAGCCTTCTATTAGCTCAGGTTAATATCAAGAAAGGATATTGGCAGAAAAAAAGTGAGACAATAGTAAAATGTAGATGTAATATTGTATTATTGAGGCCAAAAGGGAGAGCAGATATCTGGCTATCAGTAATGGAAGAGTAAATGCTTTGATATCCATGCATTCCCTGTTTTAACTCTCATTAGAATCATTCATTTTGTAGAAAGCATATTCTCTCTGGTAAGATTGGTCCTCCTGGACACAATTAATGTCATTCTTTCTCATACATGGACAGTTGTCCTTCCCTTTCTTTTGCATGAATACCTGAGGGAGAAAGTTCAGGACATTTCCCATTACCCACTGGGCTTATGATACAGGCTCGTCTATAGTCTAATCTAAACAAAAGACTTCGAGTATGCAAAACACTCAGTTACACCTCCTACCCCTTGGCTCCTCCCATTCCCATTGTGCTCTTGTATTGGGGCTGTAGGACCTTTAGTGACTACCATCATTTTCATGACTTTACTTTCCACTAGTGTAGAACTAGGGTACTGGATCCTGAAATAGTCTCTATGGCTTACAGTCATAAAATTCTCTGATCGGTCTTGTCCAGTTCATATAAACATCAACTTTTTTTTAACTTTGGAAGGAACTTTCAAAACTATTCATCCCTGACACTTTCTAACTTATGAACAAGAAAGAAGAGCCCTAGACAGATAAAACAATTTGCCTGAGCCCACCCAATGAGTTAACAGCAGAGCTGAAATGGGGGCCTAGGCCTATTTCTTTTCAATATTTTCTCTCATTCAGCTTCTTTAAGAATAGGATCCAATTCAGGTCCATCTTTTTTTTTTTTTTTTTTGTCTTCAGCTGTACTGAGCCAGGAGTGTTCCCAACACTCAATAAATCTTAATAAATATTTGTTGACTTGAATTGGGAATGAGTAAGCATTAGTAACATGGCTAAGGGCCAGATCTCAGAGTCTATTCTCCACCAAGGGAACATGACTGCCACATTCCCTGGCGGTCTTCCTGAGTGGAGAAGAAAAAAATGATTGTGCATAACTAGTTTCTTAAATTGTATTTTTGATCAAAGAGTCAAAGCAGCTTCTTATCCAGAACTAGGTTGAGATCATTGGGTCTTCAAAAGCCAGCATTATTCACTGTGAAGGCTCAGTGGGCAATTTACACATTATTTCTCACTCACAGTTTAGGCTTTGAGAAAGGAGATAGGCTGTGGGCAAGGAAATAATGGATTATATTTATGCAGACAGCCAATAAAAGTTGTGCATTGTTTCTGTGGAGCTCACATTTCTCTGAACAGAAATTAATGTGCATTCCCTCTCCCCCAACAACAAAGCAGGGAGAAAGCTAGTGAGGACCATCAGGTTTGGGGTT
>RJWM01009024.1:0-69960 GCA_004363535.1 Dasyprocta punctata
AAAATTTGAGTACGCATTTTATTTTTCCATCACCCCTGTGTGTGGGTTGGAATTAAGAGTGTGTCCTCTCTCCAGCAACACCAGCTCAGTTGGAACTGTCCTGCCTGTGGAGCCAGATGCAACACAGTGCTTGAAGCAAGCTCTGGAATCTTCTCTGATGGTCTCTCATCCTGACCGCTGTGTGTCTTCCTTACACAAATTAATTCATTCAGTCAAATTACAAGTCTTGTTGGGAGCCATTTAGTCTCCTGAAGACAACTTTGTATTTCTCTACAAGCTTCATTAAATATTTCAAAGTTCTAAACGATTTCCATTTTTAAAAGTTTAACTCCCTGAAAATAATCTTTCTGTCCTTATTTCCGAATATTGGGTGTGAAACGTCTGCTCCACTGTAATTTCCATGCATAACAACAAATTGCAAACAAATGCAATTTACCTCACAGTTTACCTCCACCCTAATACCTATTGAAATTTCTGCCTCAGTAGTTTCTTATTTACCACTGTTACAAAGGAGAGATTCCTAAGCTTCATACCTAATAAAAACACTCATAAAAGAGGAGGAGTTGGGGAAATGTGTCTTTTACTGTAATAAATTTTTTTACTGTAATAAAATTTTTAATTTAAACATTTGCCATGTATTTTGATCACCCCTTGTATTTAGCATCTGGTTTTAAATAGAGCAGGCTGGAAGTCCTATTGTAGCATTTGTGAATTTCCATGGCATAAATACTACAAACATTATTCATTTTAATATACTAATACAGTTTAATAAAGAATCAAATAAGGAATTGGAGAAAGATGTGCAGTTGTACAGCATTATGTAGGATTTTTATAACAGATACAACAGATAAAGTTTGAAGAATATAAATAATATTAAATTGTAGTAAAATAATTAGAAAATAGTGAATTTTGTGTATATGTTTTATAAGTATAGAAGAGTCACTAATATGATAATACTTGCATCTAAACTCATGAATTGTACTTATTTCACTCTTTAGACTCCTATTTGCCATTTCAATATTTAAAAAAGAAAATTCTGTTGCCTTTATAATCAGAAACTAGGAAGATTATAATTCATTAGTGTGAACAATGTTTGGGTCAAACTAAACCATGATATCTTTGTTCAGTCATGGTATAAGGAAATGAACACTAATGTCTTTAAGTCCTTTCAAAATAGAACTCAAAGGGATTTGAGCTTATCTTCTCCTACTTTACAGCTAAAAGAATAGAATGTCAAATAGGTGTTTTCTCAAAGTGAGTGCCACAGGGCAGGTAAAGGAAACTCAGTACCTCTCCATATAGTCCCTACAGAGAACAAATAAATATTTATTTCTCTAATCATTACTTAGTTAGAAGAGATGATTGCATTTCATGTGTGCTTGGATTCATTCAGTTGCTTAATTGTGGAGGCCCTGACTATATCTCACTTTGTTTAGACAATAGCAGTTCACACTCTGAAATAATTTCTCAAAATACTTTCATATAGATGTTCTCAGCTAATCCTCTTAAGAGCCCTGTGAGACAGACAGGGTCACAAGAACCACTCCCTTTTTACAGGTAATAAAGTTGAGGCTAAAGCAGGCCAGTGACCTGCCTGAGGCCACTGAGAGCCTACCCTCTACTCGGTCATAATGCTGTCTGAAGATCTCCTGTTGGAGCCCTGTAGGAACCAGCAATCTGATGAACCTTTTCTGAAGGTCACTTTCTCCCCCTCCCATCTTTGTCCTAACAACAGATTCTTTCTTCCTTTCATTCCTGCCTCATTTTTCACTGAGCAATATGTCTGTCAAGTCACCTAGAATAGTTCTTTTGTTCCTATTTCCTTTATTCTAGAATAGAAAATTATCCCACTGTCATTGGGCCACTAAGTATTCCTATTCTTTCTTAACATGAGAACTGAATTCCAGAATGCTGCTTTCTCTTGAAATCTGATGTCATTTCTATCATCAGAGAAGACACTTCTGCAAATCTCCAAACTCAGGGTGTTTATAAAGTAAGAAACTGCAAACCCTGGTGTGACATATTTCTAGACAAGTTTGGCTTCCTAAAAGGGATTATCCTGGAAGTCAGAGCAGTCAGATTTATTCAGGAAGTACAAATCATGTACTACAGAACATGTCCTGAATCTAAGACTATCAGATGTCCTTGGCTGTTTTATTAAGGGAGGGAATGGGTTCTACCAAGAGTCCAAGGTACCCCAGAAGAACTTAAGAGTTACCAGTGGTTACATCCAAGCCCAGAGACACAGTGCTACCAAGGGAAACAAACCGATATAATACTCTTATCTCTGAGACTTGGCTGCTTCAACCTTAGGCAAATTCCCTGGGCATCTATTTCCCCATCTTTAAAATGAGAATCACAGCACCTACTTGACATTTTTTGGTATAAAAATGTGTGGAATCTATGTATGTTATCTTGCTAATTTTTGAAGTTTACTGCTCTAGATGAGGGAAAGAGGAGTAAGTGAAAAAAGGACAGGATGTCAGATACGGCACCAACAAGAGGCCTGATTTTAACAAGTGGCAAACAGGACCAGATGGGGAGCCATGAGCACACAGTAATGCTGCACCTTTACTGAGCCACCGGTTACCTGACTTTTCAGCAGCAAGCATGGCATCCCTTTCCACTGCAGAGGTCCTGTCCCAGCTGTGCCCACAGATGCACACAAAATTATGTTGACACCCTGTGTTTTTGGTGGTGCTATGATGGAGAAAACTGCTTTGTTGGGAACCTTTCATTAGGCAAGGGAAGATACAATAATTTCTCTAGAACCAAGTATGTTTTCTGGAAAAGAGATGAATCTCAGAAATGATTCTTAATAATGCTTCACAGACAAATTGTCAAAGAATAGAAATGAAGCAGGGCATGGTGGCACACACCTTTAATCCCAGCACTCAGGAGGCTGGGGCAGGAGGATCGTTGTGAGTTCAAGACCAGCCTGGGCTACAAAGTGAGTTCAAGGCCAAGCTGAACTACATAGTGAGACCCTGTCTCAAAAAATAGGGCTGGGGATTTAGCTCAGTGGCCTAAGTGCCTGCCTGGCAGGTGCGAGGTTCTGAGTTCAATCCCTGGAACAAAAAAAAAAAAAAAAAAAGAATAGAAATGAGTAGATGGGAAAAGACTGTGTTTGTAAGTGAGGGAGGAAGACAAAACACCCCCTTATAGGAGAAGGAACCCCTGTCTTCTGGTGTGAGTGTTCAAGATGAGAATAGAATTTTCAACTTAATATCATGAGTAATAGAGTACATTTCTCTCCGGAGCACACTTCAGAGAAATAAGGATGCTATCCAACATGAGACCAGAAAGTCATTTCTGGAGACATTTGTGTAGGGCCAGAAAGGAAACCGTCACTTGGCAATCAAGCCCAAATGAAGTAAGGGCATGGTTAAGAAAACTGAGTTACAGTGCCTTGTATTTCTTTATAATTTTTTTCAGCTTTGATAGATGAAACTATTCTTGAAGTTCCAAAAAAAAAAAAAGTTGTTGCTATAGGAACAGGTAAGCAGATTAAACTTGAAAGACCAGTTTTAGAACAAAGAATTTAATAGGCAGGGCTCAAGCAATTAACCAAGAAAACATTTTAAGTAAATATCTTTTGGGTTTGTTATTTGTATATTAATTCCATGGAGATAAAAAATGCTATTATAAACTGAAAGCATCACATCTTAACATTTTAATTACATCATTACTGTCATAAAAGATTATGCTTACACAATTAGCAGAAAGACCTTATTAAAAGAAGTGCACATTTCTAACTCTCCCTCGATTACACTGTAATTGAGAAATATAACTTTAAATTCACCAAGAACATCAAAGTCATCTTTGATTTTCCTACACTTCCCAAGATGAGTACACATTTAAAAGAAAAGACAAAATGAACTCCAGAAAGTTTGCTGTAACCAATCTGTATAACTAGCGGGCTACAAGTAAAACTTTAGAAGTAAAGAGAAATGTGTGTAGGCTGATAATTGTTAATATTTTATATGTCTTCCCTGTCCAGCAGTCTTGGCAAACAAGACATGTAAGAAAAGAAGGTCAAAGATCCGGCCGGCTGTTGCTTCACTATTGATGTTTTCTTCTTTCTATCAGGGAGCCCCGCTCCTTACATTGGGAATCACTGAAAATGACTAAGTCTTGAACAGACTTGCTGTACTGACAAGGCTCAGAAATGAATTATCAAGTGGCACTGTGCTTCTCTCCCTTTTTGTTTTATTTAAAAAGAAAACATTCTTGATAAAAATGAATACAATATTTTCTTTCTCACAAATGTCTGCTGTCAGAGGTTGCATTTGTGGGACAGAGAGATTTCTTGGACATTGACCCCTTTTCTCATGACATCCCAGAGCCAAAATGTAGAGAAATGTGTAAGTGTATATCAGTGAGCGTGTGTGTGTGTGTGTGTGTGTGTATGTGTGTGTGTATGTGTCTGTCTGTCTCTGTTTGTCTGTCTGTCCAGAGGGAGTAGATAAAGGGGAATGGAGCTGAAATCTTACCATCTCATTTTCTTGTCCTTCATTGAGCACCGCCTTCTGCTCCTTCCCACAGTTGTCCCCCATGAAAAAGTGATGCCACTCTTCCTCCCTGACCCTCCTGAGCAGACACTTCTAGGACGAACTTGCACAGCCACAGTGACTGCTGTGCCCCAACTGGCTAAAAGGGTTAATGATCCTCCAGGTTACACTCCTTCTTGAGCACACACCTTCTCTCAGCAAATGACAATACTTAGCAAACTGAACTCCTCCCACCAGTCACCCTGGCTAGGAGGAATTTCTGGCTGTTCCTTGCTTACCACATTCTCGCAGAGCAGCTGTCTCAAAGGAGGCTGCTCCCATGCCAATCTTTTTGTGCCCAACTTACAGCGAGAGAACTCACTGCCTGCCCAGTGTCTGCCAGCCTCAGACATCTGACTGCAAATCCAGCAGGACAATGCAGAGTTGGCAGAGCCCTTCTGAGGAGCGGGTGCAAGAACTCCCAGGTCGCCTCTTTATTCCCAGGAGCTGTGGAACTGGGGCAGGGGGGAGACTAGCAGAGCTGCAGATTTAATTTACTTAATGAAAGCCCCAACCCATAGGTTTTTAATAGTACCCTCATTCATTTTCTTTGCGCAGGTACAAATCACTAACCCTCTTCCAAAGATATTTGTAATCACATTTCTTTGTGCACACAGAAAATGTTCTACCTAACATGTATATGGAACTAAGTTGACTTTTTTGGAATACATGGAAAAAGTAGAAGTATAAGCAGGCTAGTGTATGTAGTCTCCTTTCCTTCAAAGGTTGGTGATTAAACCTCTTGAGATTTTTAAGATAAAATGTCCAAATGACTGTACAAAAAGACTTTTAAATGTATTCCCAAATTATTTGTGAAAATTGAGTACAGCAACCACATTAATAAGTCTAGTCATATTTGCCACCTTTGGAGTAATAGAGGGCTTCAAACATACTAGCAAGTATGATAGAAGGCGGTTTTTGTTCTTAGAGCTGAAACATAGAGCTAAGATAATGGCAGAAGTCCTGATAAGCTATAGAGAACCACAGAACAAACTTGGCTCTTGAAAAAACCTAGATTCCAGCTACTTCTCTGTGCTGCTCTTGGTGCAATCATTTAAAAACAGGAATCAGTGCTCCTCATCTGGTAACATCTGGCAGCAAAGTGGAGGGAATGGAATGAGAGACGTGTGAGGGCTGATCAAGGGAGACCATGAGATTGTATGTCCAATTTAACAGCAGGTGGTAAAACGGTTAAGGCCATGATGTGCTCTGAATTTGAAGAGTTTAGGTTCAGATTTGGCCTTATTAGCTGGTATCTATGCCACCTTGAGTGCTGGTAAGTTACACAAACTCCATACACCTCTATTTCATCGTGTGTAAAATAAAGGCCAAGATAATTACTTTCCTCCAGAAACTATGTTTTGGGGTACAATGCTTGGGAAATAACAGTTGTTCGGTAACCAAGACTGATTTTATTTTTAGTGTCTACTCACTATCCTTCAAGATAAGAATGACTGTTGGCCCCAGCATCTGCAACCTGACACAAGTGTGTACCTGTGTGTGTGTACCTGTGTGTGTGTACCTGTGTGTGTGTACCTGTGTGTGTGTACCTGTGTGTTTAAAACCTTGAGTGAATGGTAAAATGAATGAGATAAATACACAAAAAAAGTAAGCTAAGCAAACTCATTGTAATATTAGCATAATGTATATATTTCTATGAGTTTACAAAAATTATAAGCACAATTTAACCAAATAATAAAAATAAAATTAACATTAATATTTTATCACAAGGTCAAGATAAGAGGGCTATGGAATTTCCTTTTGGAAGGGAGAGTGAAAATGATCTGGAATTAGCAATAACTTCACAACTTTGTAAATGTAATAGAATTCACTGAATTGAAAAACCTTAAACAGTGCATTTTGTGGGAAAAAATTTTGTATTTTTATGTGAAAACTATGCCTCAAAAAAGCAAATGAGCATTTTATAGCCATTTAGTATATTTAGCAGGGAAAAAATAAAATGGGTTGAATTTAAAGCTTCACCTCTTGAGAAGGGTGTGGTGGCGCACAGCTGTAATCCCAGTACTTGGGAGGCTGAGGCAGGAGGATCACTGTGAGTTTGAAGCCAGCCTGGGCTACACAGTGAGTTCAAGGCCAGTCTGAACTACACATAGTGAAACCCTGTTTCAGAAAGACAAAAAATAAAATAAAATAAAATAAAATAGCTTCATCTTGACTTTTGAGTGTTAGTATGTGAAGTGGCAAAGTTACACCAGCGCCAGTGAGCAAGGAACATGTATCGAGTTCTCCTCTCCACAGCCGGCCTTCTGGCTGGGATTCTGAGTCCACTTGGCAATGCACATGTCATTGTGAGCTAAGACCAGCATGTAGGACCTGAAGGAGAAACTGCACATGAACTTTCCCCAGCAAAGGAATCAGATGATGCTGTGAACAGTATCTTTCTCTCTTTTTCTTTTCATGGGTCCATGTGAACTGCTAATTTTTTTTTTTTTTTTTTTTTTTGTACCG
Source organism: Dasyprocta punctata (assembly GCA_004363535.1). NCBI lineage: Eukaryota > Metazoa > Chordata > Mammalia > Rodentia > Dasyproctidae > Dasyprocta > Dasyprocta punctata. Next base: position 7,020 of record RJWM01009024.1, read on the forward strand.
GGAATCAAACTCACAACCTCATGCCTGCCAGGCAGGTACTTAGGCCACTGAGCTAAATCCCCAGCCCTCATGAGTCCATGTTTGCAGTACATAAAGTTGACATCCCTTGTGTGGAGTTACTGCATGCATGTACATAACACTTCTACATCCCCTCTCTCGCCTCCCTCCTGTCATCTCTTGATCTCCTTCCCATCTGAGAAAGATCACCTTCCTACTTCTTATTATCTTTTATTTTGTTCTTGCTTTATAATTAGGGTTTCTCATATATGAGAAACCATGCAATATTTAAGCTTGTGTGTCTGATTTCTTTCCCTTTACATTATGCTTTCAAGAAATCAAATAATAACAAAAGGTGACCAGGGTGCATGAGACGAGTGGTGGAGCACTTCTACACTGTTGGTAGGAATGTAAATTTATACAGCCACTGTGGAAATTGGTATGGAGAGGCCCTAAAATATAAAAAGTAGAAATTCCATTCGATCCAACTGTTTCTCCTCTAGGTATCTTCCCAAAAGAATTAAAGACATCATGGTAGAGTGACCCATGCACACCCATGTTTAGAGCAGCACATCTCATAATAGTTCAATCTTGAAAGTGGTCTATATGTCCATCAACGTATAAATGGATAATGAAAGTGTGATATTTACCCACAATGGAGCATTGCTCTGCTGTAAACAAGGATAGACTTGTGTCATGTGTTAACAATTGTTAAGCCAAATGTGAGATCATTGAAAACTTTTGTGGAAACACACACGCACACACACACACACACACACACACAAAACATCCATAGAAAGTCATGTTCCACAGCAGGATGCAGGAAAACAGAAATCTCCACAGCTAACTTTCTCAGTTCCTTCACGAGTTCCAGTGACTCACAGCCACACTTTATCTACAGCCACAGAATCATAGGCACTGCCCACCCTCATTTAGCATGGCTGCCATGTGAGTCCAGACACAAAGCAAGATTTGCGAGAAAGCAAGGAAGTGCATGCCCTTGCACATCTGCAGCACTAGTCTAAGCATGCTGTGCACAGCTTTGCATGCAACCTGCACAGAGACCTCCGTACTCGGTCCAGGGAAGGGCATTCCTGATAAGCAGCCAAGGAAATGCAGGTGCAGAAAATAAGTAATGTACCTAAATTCAAATGATTAACCAGTGACAGTCTATATTTGGACCCAAGCAGTGTGAGAAATATTGTGCTTGCATGACTAAAACAGCCTCTTTGTGGAGGAAAAGTTGAGAAACATCCTGGAAATAGACACAGAAACTTCAGTAGCTGGAGACGCAGTGGGCATTCAGGGGGCAAGGTGGGCCCTGGAGGCTTGGGAAAGAGAAAAACAGATCTGGTTCCCAATCAGTGCCTCACCTCTGCTGCTGCAGGAAGGGGACATCTGAAGGTAGAAGAGGGCAGCAAAGGTAGCAGGAAACACTGGTGCAGTCACTCTGTGGAGAACTTCAGAGGCAGACCTGAGCCCAGGTTTAGTATAGTGAGTGGTGGTAGCATAAATATCTGTGTTTCTCCAGATCTGCCTTTCTGATGTAGCAAGGAGTCATGTGCAGAAACTATAGTGACTCAGTCCTTGTACATAATATTGTGCATGTAGAGACAGTTGCTTTTAAACCAGCTTCTCTTTCCCTTAATGTTGACTTTTCAGTATTTCTTTTCTGCACTTGTATCCCACAGGATGTGTATTGGACAGTGAGAAGGACAGATGTGGATTCATTGTGGTCTGATTCCAATCTTATTTTGCTGACTAATTCCATTCCTTCGTTCAGATAACAAGTATTGGATTAGCTTCAGTATACTAAGACCTGTAGGAGATGAAGAATGAAGATTCATCAAGAATGACATGGAATAAGTTAAATCCAGTGTGAAAGTAAGACTAACACCAAAATATAAATTCCAAAGCACATGCCAGTTCCACAGGAGTAACAAGAAACACAAGAAGGGTCGTGGGCCTGGAAGGCTTTGTGGAGATAAGGAATTGGTTTTCTGCTGACCTGGAGAACTGGAGATGGGTAGAAGAAGCATTATTGAGTAAGGAGGCAGAGGCACAGAAGTCCATGTAGAGACTATAAATTATACCGATCAATTAAAATTGAGAGCAATATCCATGAAGAAAAGTTGTTTCCATCATTCTCTGCTTCTCTTTCTCTGCACTCATTTCTTCTCAAATACTCTACCCCAAATAAGATCTGAACAGAGGAAGAAAGAAGTAATAAATGATTAGCTATTTTCCTGCTGATCTGGTATCTCTTGCTTTCCTGTATCCCAAGAGCAGGTGTGCCACTGCTCTGAGCTGTTTTCAACCTCTGCGTGTCTCCAATAGATGTTAAATAGAAATAATGGCAGTACTGGTTTCTCTGCCAGCTCTGATTTTCGCTTGCCTGGCCCATTTAGATGGTGTGAAGATTAGTAGTCATAATGTTTCATCATATATTAATTTCTGTCTTTCATCTGAAGACTCTCCAGCGTATTACAAACATTATTCCTTGCAACACCTCTGTGAAGTAGCGAGGTGAGTAATATTATTGCCCCTATTTGAATGCTGTAGGAACTGAATCATAAAGAGGTCACAAAGAACTGTTCAAGGTCACGCGTCCTCAGCATGGAGTGGAACCTGAAACAAGTGTAGTATTTCTCCCTGATTACCCATTGGCGAAGAGCTGGCTCAAGCCTCTTCTTCAGTCTGCTTTACACGAATCTGATTATGTGCAAAGTACTTGAGACTTGTAGTTACAGGACAATGTAAAACTCCAAGTTTTACTACTAGTATTAGTAAGTATCCTAATCCACACTAAGAGTTTGTGGACTATACTATAGCAAGCAAGGATGTGAGTCCCAAAGAATTACCTGCCTCAAGGTAGTGAGGTGAAATTTAATTGAATTAATTAATGTTTATTAAACAGTTAGCAACCCTTGGATTAAAGGGTTTAATACAACGATATAAAGTTTCCCCATTAATTACAGAAGAAAAGAACAGACTAATGGCTGCCTCTCCTCAAAAGAATTGTTCTCTACTACTGCACTCTTCAAGGTGGTTATTGTCCATGTTCTGAAGAGCCCCTCTTACTTTTTGTTATTTCTAAAAAAATTTTTTTAGAATAATAGAAGCTCTTCTATGAAGGCAAGACAGCTCCCATCCTGCAAAGCTTACCTTAGTTGGCAACTGTTATGATAATTCCAAGCCATTAAGGAGCGTCTATAAAAACAAAAGCCAAGAGTCAGGCTCTAGGCAGAAACTTCAGGCTAGTGTAGTTAATTTCAATGCTTTCTGACTTACAATATGAATATACAAGACAATACATGTTAGTGTCTAGCCATTAAGAATCAAAGTCCATTGCAACTAAGAAATTACTTAAAAATTCCTAGGTGGCCCTCATTATTTATCAAGTGAAAGATACAGTCCTAGGAAGGCTGTATAATGTTTTGTCCAGGGTTATAACCTTCAAGAACTGGGACTCAAACGACTGTACTTCACACAGAACCATATTGCCTCTCACTTTTTGTAAGGGAATAAGAATGAAATTCTATGAAACAATTTCTCTACAATATTTCAGAAAAGATTCAATCTGCAGAATATTTATTTAGCTAGACCATCATCAGAGTCCACTAACTGGGGAAAGCCATGGCCAGATCATGGAATTGAGGGTATATCCAGTTACTTAGGCAGGATGAAGAGGATTTGGGTCATATTAACCCATCCATTAGGGTAAAAATCTCTATGCTTGGAGAAGTGATGAAATTGAGGGTGCTGACAAAGGAAGTCCAATTGACTAGGCAATGGAAGGTTATGGCAATATTTGCTCACCATTTGGGAAAGCATTTAGCCAAGAGGAAGGAGAAAGAGGTCATAAGACAGAAGTTGAAGTGTTGCCAACAAGCTTCAAGAATCCAGCAAATGGGGCAGATGATACTTGGAAATCCAGACAGGAAGCTGGCCCCAAGGGATCCACCCTCTACTGGCCAAGACCCAGACTAAAACCTTGGGCCCAAGACTGTGTTCCAGTTCCAAGTGGGAACCTAGAAGGGAAAAGTGAGTCTTGACCCCAAGGAAGGATCTGGGATTTGAGGCAAGTGGCCAGACAAAAATAGTATCCACAATGGACCTTAGGTTTGTGTTGGGAGCTGTTGAAGATGAAAATTGACTTAGGGCATGATCTGAACATGGTCATCCCAAGAACAAAGGCAGCCTGGGGCAAGTCATGTGAAGAAGCTACTTCAGCCTAGAGAACACGTAGCCCCAAGACAATCTGAGCAGTGGGTTGCTAGGACAACAGGGTGTCATGTGACATTAGGTTGCTAAAAGGTATAAATAAATGCCCCTGCAGTGAGGAGCCAGTAACTTTCCTCCCATCAGGAGAATAAGGGCTCCACCTGACTCCAGCTTTGTCTCTTTCTTTATTTTTCTCATCCTCTGGCAGTCCTTCATCCCAAGAACCTCGGGAGCTGCATGGGTCGCGGCAGGTTTGGAGATGAGACAGTAGCCCAGTTAGCTGAAGGAGAGCCCAACCTCCCATCAGACTGGCAGGGACTGTGATTTGATCTATGGAGAACAAGTCTGGCTGAATTCAGTCCCCTGCTATGGGTCTGGGATGATGCAGAAACTGGGCCGATTCCCATAGGGGAGATCAAGAGCAGATACTCTGTTCAGAGAAAGGGACAAGGCTGGGGTCCCCTGGGCCTTCCTACCTCCTGGGCCTCCCGGTTCACCAGTCTTCCAGAAGTTCACATTAGAGTGATTGATGCTGGTTACCTGTTATGTCAGAGAGCAAGAAGCTGTGCACAAGGAAGAAGATTCTCTAGTGGATCAATCGCTGATGATATTTTAAGAAGGAGAAAAGACTGAAATTAGCAACTAGTGAAATTCAGAGCTTGTGTTTGTGTACTATGTATGTTTTTCAAGGCCTTAAGCAAATTGATAATTGGAAATGTTATTTCTTAATAGAACAAAAAAAGCAAAATTTAGTAGTCAACTTTCCTGTAGTTAGCCTAGCATCAAAGGAGGTTTTCTCAAATCCTCCTTGACTCTGACAAAGCACCTCAAGTAAAGAGGCAATCTAAATATAACAGTGTTTGCTGTGCAAATGCAGCTTTGAAATAAGAACCCCAACTTCCAACTGCATCTCTGCTCCTACAGCGCCATTTGGGGGCTGTTGGTGTCTCTGCATCTTCCTCTCTTGCACACCCCCATGCAACATAAAACATTCCTTCCTCTGCCTACCATGGTGTACAACTGCACTTCCCCCACCATGGGGAACAATGGAGCCCAGTCTTCTGCCCCTTGCACTTGTTCTTTTTCTGGCACCAGGACACTTGATTGTCAGCTCACTGCTTGCTTTGTTGGTTGCTCTATTTGTTTATACCTCATTCACCCGACAGGAGGCAACACGGAGCAGCAGTTGTTCTTCATCAGTCACCCCAAAACTTTCCAAGAAATCACAAACTGTGTTCCCAATCCAGACCTACAAAATTAGACCCACTGTGGGTGCAAAAAACACAAAATCTGCAACTTTGTGAATATGAATTATGCTAATGTTTACCCTACTAACAATAACAAAAAAAAAAGGCAAAGAAGAAAAGGAAGGAAAAGAGAAGAAAAGAAAAGAAAGGAGAGCAGAGGAGAGGAAAAAGGAGGGGAGGAGAGGAAAGAAGTAGGTAGCTCTATTATCACAGCAAGATGTCCATGATGCATTAACTACAAAGTTCAACTATAAAATAGTGATATGTCTGTGTGTGCATGTGTGTGTGTGTATATGTGTGCTGAAGTATGAGACAATTTAAGTAAAAGAGTCCTTGAACTTGAGATTTTAGCCACTGTTTCCTGTTTCCTTCTGCTACTCATCTCCCAAATTTTCGTGAAGTAAAACCTATTTCAGCCTTAACATCAGTTTGTATTATGACTCTCTGATTCCATAGCAATGGAAAATTTTGCAAGTTATTTAATTGCCCTAAGCTTCAATTTTTCAACTATGAAATAGGATAATACTGTGACTCTATGGGATTATGGTAAGCACAAATAAGATGACATGTTTATGCCCAGTGCAGTGTCACATAAATTATAAGAATTAAAGAGAAATTAGCAGACAATACAGATAACTGGACTTGAGACATTTTTCTTCCTTAAAAAATAGAAAATTGAAAAAAAATGTTTTGTTAATCTTTCTAAAATGAGCACACTTAGTTTAGTAAAAGGTGACTTAAAGAGCATCAGCTCATCAGGACACATACATTCAAAGCAGACCTGGCCAACCCAAAGAAGGGGCCTGGCTGCCCTGGGCCTCCCTAGGGACACTGTTGACTGCCACCTGCAGGCCAGACTTGGTGTTTTGTGACCAAAAAAACAAAACAAAAAAACAACCCTACATGACAGATCCAAGAATCATCTAAATATTGAATTGCCTGGCTAAAATTTCTAGGCAAGATGATAAGTGATTAAGAGGAACTCAACTTTACCCCATGAAACACAGTTGTGGGGACTTGTGAAAGTGCTTATCCTAAGGAACAGAAGATTTCAGAAACACAAATTGGCTGTCTTCGGGCATCTGACTGCTCACCCTGTAGGGTAGGATTGACACTGAACTGACCATCCCAAGAGAAAAACTACAACTAACAAACAGAAACCGCTGCCCCATGGCTAAGAGTATGGGCTTGGCTCGGGAGGCTTGAGGTAGGTGGAGCGTTGTGAGTTCGAGGTCAGCTTGGGCTACAACACGAGCACAAGACCGGTCTGAGCTACATAGTGCAACCCTGCCTCAAAACACTAGGGCTGGGAGTTTGGCTCAGTGGCTTAAGCACCTGTCTGGCAGGTGTGAGGTTGTAAGTTCAATCCCCAGTGCTGTAAGAAAAAAAAAAAAGAGTATGGACTTGGGTCGTCTTGACTGTGGCAATGATTTCACAGATATAGTCATAGTTGATTTCACATGATATATTTTATACTTTGTGTATGTGCAGTTTATCTTATTCTAATCACACTTCAGTAAAGTGGAAAAAGAATAGGAGCCTTGATGTCAGATACTTTGGGGTTCAGCTACTGCCTTGCTATTTACTATGATGTGACTTAGGACAAATTTCTTAACCTCTAGTAAATCCCTTGACATCAGTAAGAAATGAGGTGAGAGTGCAAACGTTCACTGTGATTACTGAGTTCTCTGGCTTCTGCAAAGGTCTTATCAATAGAAAGGGTAATTAATATAAGGGTGGTAGGCCATGAAGGATGATATGAGGCACCTGCACTTCTGGAACTTTCTAAAGGGCATCAGCGAACATAGGAAAGAGACACACAGCTAACTGCTAAAGCCTCACTGTCTAACCTGGACAACCTCAGCTGTTCCAATGAAAAAACCTGAGAACCAGATGACTTAGCATTAGAATGAGATTTGGAGATTGGCTGGTCCTATTCCCACCCAGTGATCCCACTCTACCCATGAGATGTCCCAGCTTTCTTCCTCTCCCTGCTGCTCCCAGCTCTCCTCAGAGGTCTCCTTCCCCAGTCAGCACTCTTGTAGGCACCCATTATCCAGGAACTTGCACCAGTTAAACCCTATTAAGGAATCAAGCATTTAGGAACAGGAAGTATGAAATGCATTCACTTCCTGCCTGTTGCTCTCCCTCTGGGAGGTCTTGAACAAGTCTCTTTACTGCTCTCAGCCTCTGTTGAATATTCTTTTTTTTTTTTTTTTTTGCAGCACTGGGGATTGAACTCACAACCTCGCGCCTTGTCAGACAGGCACTTAAGTCACTGAGCCAAACTCCCAGCCCTGGTTTTTTGAGGCAGGGTCGCACTGTGTAGCTCAGGCCGGCCTTGCGCTTGTGTTGTAGCCCAAGCTGACCTCGAACTCACAACACTCCTCCTACCTCAGCCTCCCGAGTGCTGGGATTAAAGGTGTGTGCCACCACGCCCGGCTCTGTTGATTATTCTATAATGGAGCTGATGTGGTTTTCCCCACCCTCTGATATTCTAAAGTGCTAGTCCTTCATGAAGCACATGTAGACTGTCATGAGTGTTATGGGTTCAAAATCAGCGTAGGAAACCAAGCAGCCAATTGTGAATTTAGAAGAGCCTTTTATTAGCCGAGCCCAGTGGCTAGACAAGGTACTCCACATAGGAAGATGGCAGAACAGCCCAGACCCCTTACAGCAGGCAGCATTTAAAGCAAAAAACCACATCCTGATTAGTACAGTCACCTGTTACTCTAGGCTAAATCTAGAACAAGGAGTTTAATCTGTAACTGACTGTGAACAATACAAAAAACTTGGTTTAGCAAATACATTGTTTTTAACATATGCATGTTCTTTCAGGGGTAAATTGACCTCATTGTACTTCCCTTTAATCACTTTCCCCACCCTGGGGTGATCTGGAGGTTAACTTTATGGAATTTTCCTAGGTGAATTATCACAATGAGCATCAAAGGAAGCAGTGGAGGTAGACACAGAGTGGGGCCTCCAAATCCTCAACTCGAAAAATTGTGCAGTTCCCAAAAAGAGAAAGCCAAAGGGCCTTATTTCTTCCTCGATGAGAGAGATGTGTTGGAGTTTGTTGTCCTCTGAGGTGATGTACCCAGTTTGTTCCCTTGACCTACTGTTTCTACTGCTGCCCTCAAATCCAGATTCACTTACTGAAATTGAAGAGCTCAGAGATTATCTGTCATTCTGTTCCTCCAGGCTTCCTTTGATGTCTTTAGCATCTGGGACAGCTCTGGTGGTCTCCCCCTTATAACTTCCCATGTCTAAATGGACTGTGTGCCTGGGCAGCAGCTGGCCATCCTCCTTACCCATGTGATTCTACTAAGGCCTCAACTGCTTGTGACCACTCCAAATCAAGCAGCCCAGAACCATCTCTGCCGGGGCCCCCAGTCCTTAGAATATACGACACATCACCAGAGCCTTGCACCCTTTCTCTCTATCCCCACATCTCACACACATGCATACAGGTGTGCACACACACACACTAGCATGAGGCTTGATCACATGGCATGAGATCCAGTGGTAGCAGTGGCCTCATTGTCCCTTCCCCATGATGTTCTCACCTTTCTCACTGGTTCTTTCTTTGAGAGACCTTTCCTAAAATTTTTTAACCCTTCTGACCAAGCCCCCCTCTTCCTCCAGGTGTGATTCATGAAACTAAGTGTTATTCTCTGTATTTTCAAGTATTGAGATATTTGATGACACACCAAAAAGTAAAAAGGAGTTTTCTGGAATACTATTTGCTAATATTTATCAAATAGAATGTATTTCCAATTAATCATTCCTAACACAAATATTTGCTTTGTACTGAACACTGCTGTAACTTCACTCATTTTCTTGTCATCAGCTCTATAAGGGAGGTACTTTTATTATTACCACTTTATTTCACTTCTAGAAATTGTCAGGGATTCATTTTGGATATATTCCAAATGTGCATAATAAACAATTCATCACAGCATTGTTGAAATTTAATATATCCATATGATAATATATGCAGCCTCTCTCTCTCTTCTCTCTGTCTCTCTCTCTCTCTCTCTCACACACACACACACACACACACACACACATACTCTCTCTCTCTCTCTTGGGCTTCCCAGGGCCCTCACACTGGGCTACATCTCCAGCCCCTTATTATTTTTAATCTTGAGACAGGGTTGCCCAGACAGAGATTGAACTTGTGATTTTCCTATCTTAGCCTTTTTGAGTTCTGAGTTCTGGGATTACAGGCATATACCATCATGCTCAGTTAATATGTTTGCTTTTTAACAAGACTTGCATATGGATTTTTAATGATACTTTGTAATAAAGATGAGTAACCACAAAAGTTATTGTACCATTTATGAGACTCATTAGTTATATGTTATGATTTGGGTCTAGATGCCCCCCCAAAGTCTCATGTGGTCATAGGTGGGGTTTTTTCAGAGGTGGCTGCATCTAGAGTGTGTGATGCTGGTATTAAATATGTGATTACTAAATCAGTCTGCTGATTGGTTTGGCACTTCCCTAATCCCAGCAACCTAGATACAATATAAAAAGGGAAGAAAGATGTTGTTAAGGTCTCTTGTTGCATTGCTACATTCTGCCAGTGATGCACTGTTTTCTTCTGCTATGTGCCACCCGGCCTTGGAGCCAGACGATTATGGACTGAAACCTCTACAAACTGTGTGTTAGATAAATCTTTCCTCCCTTAACTTTGAGCATCATGTATTTTGTTTCAGCAACAAGGAAAGTAACTAAGACATAATATTATCACAAAGATATTATCCATAGGTCCCTAGACAAAAAGATAAAAAAAGAAGGAATAAAAGAAGAAGAAGGAGGAGGAGGAGGAGGAGATGGAGGAGGAGAAGGATGAACGAAAAGAGAGAATTCTGGAGAGAGAAGGATCAGTCCTAACAGTGCCTATCTGTGAGTGGGAGTATTCCTTGTCTTATTCACTTGTCTTTGTCGTCCAGTTTCCCACAATAAATAGGCTTTGATATTATAATGAGAGTAAGTATATTAAAATAGATTTTGCTATAGCATAATTTCTTTCAATTTTTCTTCATTTCTACTAGAGCCCAAGTTCCTTGCTTGCTCCCATTAGGAACCTCACCCTCTACTGGACAGAGCCCAGGAGCTAGAAATAAATACCACTCACATAGACAAGAAGTCAGGAATGCAATGCAGTTTACTCCAATTAAACAAAAAATACCTCAGTTTTAAAGCCCATGAACCCTACTTGCTGGCAGGAAATGAATCCTCACTAAGGACTCACTGAACTTCCTAAAATGCCCTGAGAGACGGAAATTGAGCTAACTTGCATCAGATCTTCTCTTTCCTACCATAACATCTTTTCCTTCCAGGACTTTTCATCTCTGCAATGGTCTTTGTTTCTTTCTTCCCCCAGCATGTCTCTTCCAAATCTGATTGGCTCCGGTTCTGTCTGCAGCCAGGCTGGGCTCCTGCACACAGACTCCTCTGACTGATCTCGTGCACCAGAGTAAACAAATTCAATCTGAGAGCTTGAGTGTGTGTTGGTGCCCTCAATACAACAGGGTCTCCTGAAGGCCAGCACTTCCCCTTGGCTGCCAAAGAGCTTCACCAAACAAGTGATTCCAGAAGAAAAGAGGTTTCTTTCTCTGGGGGAAAAAAGGTAGGAGCAGATGCGAAATCTACATCCAAACTCTGCAAGCATTCCTGGACACTTGTCCTCTGCTTCAGCTACTAATTCTACACAGAGCAAGAGGAGAGGAGGGTGAATTTATAGTCATCTCAGGTCCAGACTGGATTCAGGCTCTACAGCTAGCGGGGGGAGATTGTGCGAAGCTGTGAAGGTCACTCATCTACAACATGGAGCTAATGACTTCACAGAACTGTTGGAAGGATAAAAAGTGTATGTGAATGTGTAAGTGTACATAAACCTAGCTTCCAGATCTGTGTCTAATGCCATTAACTTTTAATGCCATTCTCCAACAAAAAATAAGTAAAACAGGGCTTTTTGGAAAAATGACTAACTCCAGAACTGGGAAAGCAAATATAAAACATGAACCTGGAACCTCCTGCAGTGCCAGAAAGTAAGAAAGTACTTTAAAAAAAAAAAGATAAAATTGAGGATATGTCAACTAGGTACAGAAGTAACTGAAAGAGGTCAAAAGGACCAAAGCTGGAAAAAATTGACCCACACATTTTTAAAAAGTAGTATTGGATTATAACTCAACTTATGAAATAAATATTCATGCTTCTTACTTATATGAATAAATTAGAGCATAAGTAAACAAACTGGAGACAAGAAACATGAAGAATTCAAGTAACTTATGTATCACAGACCACTCCCTACATGTGGTGTCTTCGAAGCGACTTCTCTCCAAATGGCACATTATGGAAGCAGGGTGGGGGGCAGGTGCAGTGTAAAAACCCGACCGGCACCGCTCCAGCCTCATGATCAAGGTCAACGTGGGCAGTTGCAAGTGACGCTGAGGATACGCAAGCTTAGCACAACGCTCTTGTGCTCTTCCTCCACACACCCACAATCCCAGTCTAATCATGGGGAAAATGCAAGACAAATGCCAGGACAAGGACATTCTGAGAAGACCTTATCAAGGCTCCCCCAAACAGCCAAAGTCCTCAACAACAAGGAAAGTTTGGAAAATTGTCACACCCTAAATGCAATCTGGTGTCCCAAATGGATGGGTTCTGGGACACATAAAAAGCAATGGGCTAAACCAAGGAAATATGAATAAAATATGGACTTCGGATAATAACAATGTAGTGATATTGGCTTAACTAACTGTGACAAATTAAAATACAAATGTAGGATGTTATCAGGGAGGGAACTGGAGTGTGGGCTGTATGGGAGCTCTCTGTGCTATCGTCACAGTTTTTCTATAAACCTAAAATTTTCTGTGATGAAAAATATAATATAAAAAATTGTGCATAAAAATATTCTTTGTCAACCATAAGACATAATTCTTTCCTTACTCTTTCTCTTTTAAGATGTGATTACTTATAAACCAGTAAGTGAGCTAGGCATGGTGGTGCACACCTGTAATCCCAGCACTCAGGAGACTGAGGCAGTTGAATCTCTGCAAATTCGAGGCCAGCTTGTGCTACATAGTAAGTTTAAGGTCAATCTGAGCTACATAGAAAAACCTTGTCTAAAAAAATATATATATATTTCTAATTTATCACCTGACCATTTTATCACACCATAATCATAAATGATATTTTACTAGCAGGATCCAGATGCATTTCTATATTTTTAAAAATCTTATCTTTGACGGATAAAGAGAGGAAATTCTTAGGGTGTTTCTGAAGAGAATGAAAGGACAAAGAATTGGATTACAAGCTGCATACTGCCACCATCTTTGCTTTTCTGATGACCATCATGTGATTACACCCAACCTCCCAGTACCCCCTTCCCCTAGGGAAGCAGACAGGCAGGACTTGCGTCCTGGTCCCTACCACAGCCCAGCTATACAGCCAGGGGAAATCAGTCATCTCCATAAGTTTCAGCCTTTGCATTTGGGACCAAAGTGTAATAATCTCTCCCTTCAGGCTGGTTGCAAAATGTTAGACAAGTTCATGTACGTAGAAGGCTTAGTACAGTGGCCAGTGTATATAAACTCTCAATAAATGGTAAACATGCACAAGTCCATTATGATAGAACTAAATGGTTAAATCAATAAATAAATGAGGAGAACAGGTAACTGCCTTGCACAGATTTGTAGATAATCGACATAGATAGCATAGCTTAAGCAGGGCTATGTGCCTGCCCAGTCCTTGCATGTGTTCCCAGCATAGTGACCTCCTTTCAAAAGTACTGTGTGGGGCGCAAGGTTAGTGGGGAAACCTGACAAACTGTTTTGACCATCAAAATTGGTAAGTCATGCTGGTAACATGATGGGATAAGAATGGAATTTATTGCTTGTGATCTTCCTCCTAAAACCTCACAGCCCCTGTCTAACTATGAGGAAAATCTGGGGCAAACCCAAAGCCAACTCAAGGGCAGTCTATAAAATACCTGACCAGGATTCCTCAAAGCTGTCAGGGTCAGCAAAAACAAGGAAAGCTTGAGAAAATTCAGTCCAAAGGAGCCGAAGGAAATATGACAATTAGAAGGTGTTTTATTGGATGGGATCTTAGAACATAAAAAGGGCATTAAGTTAAAACTAAGGAAATCTGAAAAAAAAATTGTGAACTTTATTTAATACTAAAATCAATATAAATTATTTCATTAGCTGTGCTAAATGAACCACACTAATGTAAGATATTAGCTGTAGACTAAGAAACTGGTTTGGAGTAAATGGGAACTCTATATGCTACTGTCTTCCTAAATTATTTGGTGAGACTAAAACCGTATCTAAACAAAAGTTCATTAAAAAACCACGTGAATACAATGCATTTGTTACAGTAATTACGAACCACCTATTTTAAATTACATCAGGTCTGTCTTTCTTTAATCATCTTGTTAAAATTACTGAGCATACCTGATAGCAATGTCAGCAATTAGATCTAGATTGATGGTAGAAACTGCCTTAGGTTTTTAACAGAACAAATCTTGATTTCCTGAGATACCTCTGCCCCCTAGTGGCTTAACATTCGATACACAGTTAGAGCAAAGAACATCGCTTAGACTCCTATTACATTTGTGTTTGGTTTGGTCTGTTTTAAATTTTAATTTTATTCGTACAAGTTTGCGGTACATGATGATTGCATTCATCATGGAGAATTGGTACAGGTACATAATATATTGTAATTCTTTTTTTTTTCATCCCCCTCCCCTCCTCTCTTTCCCACTCTCTATCTCTTGGTCCTTTCCTCTTTTGCAAAACATCTATCTTCCTGTTTCCTATTACCTATCTTTTATTCTGCTCTTTAGTTTACTTATATCCTGGATTTCTCATGTAAGGACTATGCAATACTTAAACTTGCGTATCTTATTTATTTTGTTTACTATTATGGTCTCGAGGTGTACCCATTTTCCTACCATGAGCTTGTTTGTCATGCTTTATGGCAAAGTAATATTCTATAGTGTATAGATATCATGTTTTCTTTATTCATTCATGTTGATGGACATATAGACCCCTTTCAAGATGGAGCCATTATGAGTTGTGCTGCTATACACACCAGTATGTACGTATCTCTGTAATATAACGTTTTTAACTCTTCTGGGATGTCTTTAACCCTAGAAAGGGAATGGCTAGGTCAAATGAAATTTCTAGTTTCAGCTTTTTGAAGAAGCGCCACACTGATTTGTAAAGAAGTTGTATGCGTTTACACTTCAGGCCACAATGAAGAAATGTTCCTTTTCCTCCACATCCTCGCCAGCATTTGTTACTATTTGATTTCTCGATGATGGGGGCCAGTTACTTTTTAAAGAATCAAGGTGTGCTCTCAGTCGCTGATCTTCTGGGGCCATAGTTCACTTTGTCCAAACAGGCAGAACGTTATCCATCTGGCTAATCACTAAGGACACCAGCACACACATGGATGGAGCCAGCCTGGGGGATGCCAGGGTTCAGCGGGAGGGTCCTTAGACAGCGTGAGTGACAAGTATTAACAAATTTCATGTTGACTGCATATCCAATTTTTTCTTTCAAAATTCACTAATAGTGTAAATACTTTGGGGTGACATTTATTGGTTTTTGATTTTAGATGGAAATTAAGAAAAATGTCTGAGTTTCACCAGCTAGGTTGACTTGATGGAAATGCCAGTTCCAAAACTAAATTAATTTGGAACAGTGGTTCCCCACTGGGAGTGATTTGCTCTCAATGGAACATTTGGTAATATTCCTAGGTACTTTTGTCTTGAGTGGGACAGAGAAACTACTGGCACTGAGTGAGTGGAGGCCAAGGATGGTGCCAGAGTGCTACAGTGCACAGAAAAGCCACCCACGATAAAGAATTGTCCATCAAGCTGGTGCAGCAGCATGCACCTGTAATCCTAGCACTTTGGAAGGCTGAGGCAGGAGGATCACAAGTTCAAGCTGAGACTAGAGAACATAAAAAAATTTAAAAGCCCTGAAAATACAGCTCAGGATTCAATCCCCAGTTAAAGGGGAAAAAAAAGAAAAAAGAAAAAGAAAGAAAGAAAAGAAAAAGAAAACGGAATCCTGTAACCTAAGGCTGGGATGGAGCTCAGTAGTAGAATACTTGCCCAAGCATGCTCTAGGGTCTGGGTTCAATCCCCAGCACTACAACAACAACAACAACAAAAAATCCAGCCCAAAGGGTCAATTATGTAAAGTTTGAGAAATCTTGATTTAGACTAAGGAAGAAGATCTAATGTGTCAATGAGATCCTAACCCTCTTTCAGAGCTCCCGGGAACCTTTGCTGGATGTTCTGCTATCCACGGGGTGATATTTGAATCAGCCTTGTCCACATCATCAGGGACAGAGTGATTTGAGTTTACATCTGAGTTACGGTGTCTAATAAGAAAAATAAATCAATTAAGGTTCTTATTTCAAGTAACAGAAAGTAACTCTAGAGAAATTGAGCAGGAAGGGAATATAATACCCATTAGTGGGCACTTCATAGAGTCCCTTGGAAAGGCAGAGGGACTGAATCTAGTGGCTAAGAAGAAAAGAACAATTTACACACGCGTGCCTCACAACGGGCCCATGAAGACTCAGAGCCCCAGCATTAACACAGACACAGCTGAAAGAAAGGATGTGTGTGCTAGCGTCATGATGCAAAGGGTGCTTTCTGAAGGCAGGAAAGGGAAGCAGGGCACCATTTTAAAGGTGTATAAATGACTTCCCACATTAGCATTAGAAGATGGAAATTCAGCCACTTAAACTCAAAACCTTGGGATCATCTTTGATACCATAATCATAATATAAGTCAAAGCATATTTGAATAATCACCTCTTCAATGGTGTCCCTGCTTTTAGTCTTTGACCTTTACCCAACACTCCATCCGCTGGTAGGATAAGCTCCCTAGAGCTCCCTTCAGACCATGGGCTTTCCTGCAAAGAAATTCTGTGTAAGTTTCTTCTAGTAGAAGATACTCAAACATCCTTCAACGCCATTTGAACCTCCCTCTGATCTCTTCTGACCCTGCTTTATCCTCTTCTCTCCCACTACTCATCCAGGCAAATTATTTGTTTCTTAGCTCTCTATTTATCAAGTAAATACTTTTCTTCCTTTGTATCTTTCCTCACCATTCTCCCTTTTGTGTTGTCCTTTGTCCTTTTCTTTGCTTATTTAAATCCCACAGTCATCCTTGAAGATCCAGCTCAAAACTCACAAACCATCTAAAAATACTACCAACCTGTGTGTGACCTTGAGAAAAATGACTATATTTCTCAGTTGTAGTATCTTATAAAACTGCAGAATAGAAATGATATTGCCTATACTGCTCCCTGGTGGAAGTGGTAGCCCTAAATCAGTTGCTCTAGCACCTGGAGGGGAAGCACTAGAGTGAAGTCATTCTTATGACTTCCCTGTTGATACACTAGGTTCCTTTCCAAATGCACCTTTTATCAGACATTGCAACCTAACGATATATAAAAAACCGTACATCAAAAAACTTCATTCTTCCAGGCATGGTGGTGCACGCCTTTAATCCCAGCACTCGGGAGGCTGAGGCAGGAGGATCGTTGTGAGTTTGAGGCCAACCTGGGCTATGAAGTGAGCTCAAGGCCAGCCTGAACTACATAGTGAGACCCTGTCTCGAAAAATAGGGCCAGGAATTTAGCTCAGCAGCCTAAGTGCCTGTCTGGCAGGCGCCAGGTTGTAAGTTTGATCCCTGGTACAAAAAAAAAAAAAAAAATGCACTTTATTCTTTCAATGCTTTGCAAACAGATAGACTTTATTGACATTATCATGGAGCAATGCTAAAAGTTAAAAACACTTCAGTCTCTTTTAATTTCTTGCACTGAGCATACAAGGGATGATTAAAAAGTACTGTGAATGGTTAAACTTTTAAAAAACTCACAATAGTAAGAGACACATTGCCAAGAACAAAAGGAAGCAAGGGAGAGCATTTGAGGGCGGTTACTAGCAATGTTTGTTTTACTGTGCTCTATTTTAATAAATAATGTGTAATAAATATCACATTTATTTAAATCAACGAAACTTTAACTTTCAGCCCTCATTTAGTAGGTTTCTAGAAAATTCAACTAATGACATTTTGGCAGTTCAGCCATCATAGAAAGTAAAATAAAATTAAGTTATTCATTTATTACTGAGTGTGATTGTCAGATTTAAGTGTCAACTTGATTAAGGGATCCCCAAATAGCTAGGAGAGCATTTATTCTGGTATATTTGTGGCATTCCAATCAGGATGAATAAGAGAGATTTATACTGCATGTTTACGGGTGGCCACTATCCAATCCCTTGAGGGCCCTGTTGAACACAAAAGGACAGAGGAAAGGCAGATTCATTCCTTTGTAGTAATCCCCTCTGCCCTCTGAGCTGAGATACTCACCTTCTTCTGCCTTTGGAAAACAGAACTTGTGGTTTGAATATGGAAGTCCCCCCAAAGCCTCCTGTGCTCAAAGGCTCAAACATCAGGGATGTGATTGGATTAGGGAGCTTTACAGCTAAATGTGTTATTAGGAGGTAGGGCCAGCTGGAAGAGGTGGTGCAGAAAGGGCATGACCTGGAAGGGTTTATTTCTCTCCTGGCTCCTCCCTGCTCTCTGTGCTTCCTGGTCTCCATGAGATGAGCAGCTTTCCTCCTCCTAGACCCTTCCACCATGCCTTCCTGCCTTGCAGCCAACTATGGACTGAAACTGTGAGCCAAATAAACCTCTCCTCCTTCAAATTGCAGGTGTCAGATATTTTGTCCCAGCAAAAGAAAAGTGACTAAGACAAAATCACAAATGCTCTGGCTTTCAAAGTCTAGCAAACTCTCCTAGGTTTTTGAACCTTTGACCTCAGAGTTGTGCCATTTGCCTCGCGGGTTGTGGGGCTTTTGGAACTGGTCTGAGCCACTCTACCAGCTTCCTAGGTTCTCCAGCTTGCAGACAGCCTATCATGTGGTTTGTCTGGCTCCATAATTGAGTGAACCAATTGGCATCCAGAACTGTAAGATGTTAGTTTTGTTTTAAGTCCCCAAATTTATAGCTAGTTGTTAAAGCAGTGATGAGAAGCGAATATAAGCTAGAACCAACTGTACATGACACAGGAGGTTCTGTATGCTTTTCCTCTATAACCTAGAATTATAGAGAGGAAAAACAAAATTCTGGGTTATTTTTTGCAGGAAATAGAGTTGCATTTTAAAGTTTTAAAAACTTTAATGAAAACGCTCATGTACAAACCGAACAGAAAAATGTAATGAATTCCTCATCTACCTGATGCCCAGCTTCTCCATCAGCTGTCACTGTTGTTTCATCTAACCTCCACCCACTTCTCAACTCCCTTACTCAATTACTTGGCACATTTTCTTTGTGTGAAGTGTACATATATAAATCTGAAATTCGAAATACACTAATCTAAGCTATTTTGACAAAGGTCTATGCCCCCTGCCAACAGAGACCACTTCTATCTACTTAGAAAGTCCCTAGAGGTCTTCCCCGTTCTCTACATCTGTTGTTTTCCTGTATTAGAACATCAAATTAATGGAATCACATACTACATTATTTATTTATTTATTTATTTAATTTTAAAGAGTATATAACAGAATAAAAGCGATCAAACCAAACCAGTGTAAAAGATACAGGACTTCGAAACATTATGAAACCAACAGTAGTTACTATAATGCCCCTTGATGTCTTCAAAATAGCTGCGGATAACTTCAGACATAGTATAAACCAAACACAACAATAGGATAGAAACAATAGAAACAAAACAATAAATGTGATAAAGGACTTTAAAACAAGCCAATAGTAAATCCAAAATTGCTACCATAATATATCTTGCTATCCTTGAAATAGTTTCTCCTGCCATGGGATTTAACATAATCAAACAAAACAAAAAAGAATAAAACCCAACCCAACAAAACAATGGAAATGACATAGGACCTCAAAACAAGATCATACGGAATCAACAATGGTTGCAACCCTCAGAAGGAGACCCCTCTAGATGACACATTGCTTAGCAATATCCTCTGAACCTATGATCAGACCACTGGCTCTAGACCTGCAATGTTAGTGAAACACCAAAGCACCACACGCATCCAATTGCATTACACCTTGATAGCTAACATCACAGCCTATGTTTCTCCAGATAAGCCAGTCACTTGGAGGGTGGTGGTACTTCTTGTTTGCCAGCCTACATGCTGAAAGGGGCTGGGGTCTGGCTGTTCCCAGTCTGCCAGAGGCCTGTGCACGGTGCTGGTTCCCAGACTGGGCTTGTTTGGTGCTGTGGCCATTGTTCTCTCTAACCCCGGTCTGCAAATGGCTCTCAGTACATCCTTTTTTGATGGTGGCATGTCTGTCAGACATGCCATTCATGTTCTTACACATATCCTTGTTGTTCATTCTATTTACCATTGTACAGATTTGTTTATTCCATTCTCTTGTTCATGAACATTTGGTTCGGTTCTAGTTTGGGGCTATTCTGAATAAAGTTTGAAGAATATTTTTATGCAAAACTTTTGTGAACAAATGTTTTTATTACTTTTAGATAAATTGCTAAGCATAGCATTGCCTGCCTACAGGAGAAGTAGATGTTCAACATAAAAAAGAAAAACTGACAAATTTGTGCCATTTTACATTCCCACCATAATGGATGACACTTCTAGTTGCTCCACATCTTCCTCAACTCAGAATTGTGAGATTTCTTATTTTTAGTAGTTTCAGTAAAGATAGTGTGGTTTAATTTTTATTTCCCTGATAATCAATAAAGTGGAGCACTTTTCCTTGGCCTTATGTATGTATTCATTTTTGCAATGTCTGGGTTTTTTGGCCCATTTTCTTAATGAACCATTCATATTATTACTTAGCTGTAAAAAAAATCTCCTGGTCCATTTTTCATTACTATAATGAAATAATTGAGGCAGGCTAAATTTATGGGAAAGGAAGTTTATTTTGGCTCATAGTTTGAATCCAAGATTGCATAACTCATTAATATCTCAGCATTAGTCAATAATCCAACAATCGTGATCCTCTCTGTGCCTTTCCTTGTGTTCAGCTTCTTTACTTATGTAACTGTACCTAAAATGACTCAAGATAGTGTGACACCTTTGCTATCTTTCATTTTTCTTTCTAAATCTTGCATTTTGATTTTCATTGCTTCAAATACAAATGTCCTTTTTTATTTTTTATTTTTTTTATTTTTTGGTACTGGGGATTGAACTCTCAACCTTGTGCCTGCCACACAGGTGCTTAAACTGCTGAGCTAAATCCCTGGCCCTATTCTTTGAGACAGGGTCTCATTATGCAGTTCAGACTGGCCTTGAACTCACTTTGTAACTCACAATGATCCTCCTGCCTCAGCCTTCCGAGTGCTGGGATTAAAGGCGTGTGCCACCACGCCCTGCTACAAATGTCCTTTTAAATGATTTGTCACCTCTTCCCACTGCCAGACTTTAGTTCAAATCCCTCACACCTGACCTTCTCAATAGTTTCCTGCCCAGTCTTCCTGCCCCTCAACTTCCTTCTTTACATATTCATTCTTCTGTGATTTTCCAGAACTATCTTCCTTAAGCCTACTCAATTACATTTTGGCTCTGCCTGCTAACCTTATTGGTCCTCAGTGTACAGTTGCTCACACTGATAGTTATCTGCGTACTATGAATGTGTCTCTCTACATCCAGGCCAGAGACTGTTTCACTTTTAACATCACCGACAGTGTTCACAGGAAGTGATCTATAAATGTTTGTGGATGAGGATTATAATGATACAGGAGAACGAAACTCCGGACCTACTATATGTCCAGTAAGAGTTTGTGTTCTCTAAAATCGAAGAATGAATTTTAGGAACAACGGAGGTTGAGAACAGAAATATTGAGAGAAAGAAAGCTTCTGTCTGAGAGAAAGACAGAAGGGGTCCCGAGTGGGTTGCCAAAGACTCTGTCTATTCTAGTGACTTTTATAGAGTAAAACTATGATTGGGAAAACTGGGAACTCACAAGGCAGATGGGTTTGAGGTGGGACAGAACTGTGGTCAACCGATGAGATTAATTGTTTAGGCAAAATTGACCAAATCAAGGACAAATGGGGAAGCGGGTCACTTAGTAAGCGAGCATTCTTAAGGATCAGTGACTTTCTGTAGGGGATTGGGATGGTAATTTCTGGTTTCTCAAGGTGATCCATACCTAATCCCTAATGTTTATACTTAGGGTATGGTTGCATTTGTTTTGCCTTCTGTCTTGAGATCCGGCCCACAGCAAGAGATGTGTGTCTCTTCCAAGGTCACAAGACATCTGGTCCTCTGTACTGATTCTTTTGAGGGCCTAGCCCTGTCTGACTGCCTATAATATTTCTAACTGAATCAGTTACCTGTAACAATAATATGCCTTTCTGAGCACTGAGGCAGAACGTGAAGATGATGACGATGATGTAAATATATGTGACTCCAGGAAACTGCAGAGGAAAAGCACATTATCACAAAACTTGGACATCTTCCAGAAATGATTTTATTATAAAAACTTAAAAACATGTCTGATGAAAACAAATACTCCAGTTTCCTTTGGTATCTTTTTACTTCCTTTTCTGAAGATTCCTGGTCCATTGGATAACTGAAAAGTGTTGCTTTGCTTGTCTAGGTAAATATTTTGAGCATTTTAACCAGTGGATTGTTTGATTCCTAGTTGAACCTAAGACTTTAGCCTAAAATAGTAAAACTATTTCATGACTCAAGACCCAGAATAATATTTTAGCACCTATCTTATTGTAAATAAGACATGTAATCAAATTTGGATAATTTAAAAAAAATTTACAATAAAAATGATATTTTTTCCAAATCCATTTTATTTCAAGGATAAAAAGAAAGAAAAAAAAGAAGAAAAGAAAAAAAATAATTCTCCTTCTCACTTGTGACTGAGTCCTGCTGAGTCCTCTCCTTTACTAGAGCTCATCAACACAAACAGTCTGCTAGGTCAGATATGTAACACAAATAACATGGGAGCATTGGTTGTATATCATGTTAAATTGCATTCTTTTAAAATCACCAATTTACTTGCATAGTTGTGTTTTTGTGGGGGAAAAAAACAATTTTCATTGCTTTTGGAAACACTTGATCTTCACACGCTTTCAATTTCTCCTGTTTGATATAAGTTGTGGGTCCCTTCCTCCTTGAGTTTTTTTTAATTAAAGCACAAACATCAAGATAAATATCAATTAATGTGTTCAATTTCAGAAAGGAGTATGAGTAACTACAAAGACATAGATGTCTGAGGGAGAAAAGTCTTACTTGGCTTCCAGGAAAATATTTTTTGCGTGTAAGAAGGAGGGTTTCATGTTGCCAAGTTTCCTGATATTTTAAGAGAAATCAAAATTTTTTAAATGTGAAATTTCTCAGTTTTTGAATGTCAGTGACAAATTTAGTATTATTTTTAAAACACTGTATAGGCGAGCACTGTGTAAGCTAAAGAAAACAAATCTGTGGTCTGAATTTGGACCAATGGTGACAAAATAATCTGCTCTTTTCCCCCAAATAATACAGGCGTGCCTCAATTCTGGATGGGGTTACAGTCTGATATGCCCATCATAATTTTTAAAAATCACATCGAAAATTCATTTAACACACCTAACCTACCAAACATGGTAACTCAACTTCACCTACCTTACATGAGCTCAGAGCACTTACATTACTCTACAGTTGGGCAAAGTCATCTGACACAAATCCTATTTTATATAATTTCATATAATTATTGAATACTGAAAGTGAAAAGTACATATAGGTACTTGAAGTAGTTTCTACTAAATGCACATTGATTTGGTACCATTGTGAAAAAATAAAAAGTCAGCCGGGCGTGGTGGCGCACGCCTTTAATCCCAGCACTCGGGAGGCTGAGGTAGGTGGAGTGTTGTGAGTTCGAGGCCCGCTTGGGCTACAACGCGAGCACAAGGCTGGCCTGAGCTACATAGTGCGACCCTGCCTCAAAAAACCAGGGCCGGGAGTTTGACTCAGTGGCTTAAGCGCCTGCCATGGCAGGCGTGAGACTGTGAGTTCGATCCCCGGTGCTGCAAAAAAAAAATAAATAAATAAATAAAATAAAAAGTCCTAAGTTGAACTAGTGTAAATTAGGAACCACCTATATCTTATGAGAACACAGTGCTAATCTATAGGCTTTCATGGCTAGTATGAATATAATTTATTTTCTAGCTCCTATATGTAGATATTTATGATGATTCCAAACTTTTTACTACTTCCTATCACAGTAGACATCATCATGCATATGTCCTTGCCCAAAAAGTGAAACTGCCAAACAAGGGCTTTGTGAATTGTAAAAGTAACCCACCCACGAAAAGGGGTTGGTATTTGGTTTATCTTTTTTTACTTTCTGATACAGCTAGGAAGTAACAGTAACAGATGTCTGTACAAACCTACAACCCTAGAAAGAGCTAGTTTGCACTGTCAGTATAGCTAATCACCTGTCTGGAACAGCCATTGAATAGTCACCACAATAAATAAAGAAAATTCACAGAATCCTGCATTTGGAAAATTGACTTTCAAGCAAAGTACAGACTTTCTCTATACTTGGTGGTATTCTGAGTGGACAGATCTGGATTTATGATATCAAGAGTTAAGGAAAAAGGAATTGTGTGTTCTGTGTATGTGTATGGCAAGTGGGATTTACCCTTGAAGTAGAAAATAGGGCACAAGACAAGATACTTTGATTTTAGTTCTGGCTAATCCTCCATAGGTTTCACAAGCCATATCCTTTTTATGGGTTAGTTTCCTCATAAAACATGTAGTGGTTGAGTTGGAAGAGAAAAATGATATTTTCAATCATGCAACTGATATTGCATGATGATTTGGGGATATATCTAGAGAAGAGAAGAGATTCGCAGTGCCCAAGGCAAGGGACTCTCCAAGATATTTGGGGAAGAAGTAGGCAGCAAAAGAGACTGGACATCAGTAGAAAAGAGAGAGAGAGAGAGAGAGAGAGAGAGAGAGAGAGAGAGAGAAGAGGAAGAAGCAGCAGCAGCAGAAGAAGAAGAAGAAGAAGAAGAAATGCGATATCCTGAAAGCCCTAAGGGCAAAGTAGATTGAATCACTGAGAAGTCGTTGACCACTGACAATATGGAAATATTAGAGACCTTGACAGGGGCCATTTCAACAAACTGATGATTAAAATTCAGATGAAAGCCGCAGGAACGAAGGCGCAAAGTCATTTCGATACCTTTATCAACTCCACACGCTCATCCCAAACCCAGAAGCCCGAAATGACTTAAATCCCACTCTGGTCGGATCTCAAAGATTCCAAGGCATCTAAACCATCCATGACTCCGACTCTTACACCTTGATTTTTCCAAGCACATGAAAGTGCTTTTAAACAAAGACGAACAGTAAGAAGGACAAGTTTCTATCATTCATTTACTAATTTTTGTACTCATTTTATGCTAAGCTCCTTCATGCTTCCTAGATACCGAAATCTTACTAAATCAGTCGCCCCCGGCGAGCACTCATCAATCCAAATTTCTTGCCCTTCATCCCATCCGACTCTCTATGCCTCCCGTTTCCAAATCTTTAACCCTTGAGGATTCAGTTCAAATTTCCAGCCCGGAAACAATGAGGGTGAGGGAGACGCCTGCAGAGGCGGAGTACACTCTGGGCGCATGCGCCGATCCACGGCGGGCCGTTTGTGCTGCCCCGCCTAGGATGAGTGGGGGTGGCTGTTTCAGTGACGGACTGCGTACGGGTGCCGGGCAGGTTCTTGCGGAAGTCTATGCGCCATTGGGAGCGCCTCAGCGGCTGCTCTGTGCCCTTGTTGCCGAGGGCCTCTTCCTGGGTCATTCCTAGAGTAGGCGTCGGACTGGGGCTGACATTAGGGTTCCCACGTGGCCGTCTCGGCGCCAGTGTGACCTCTCCGCCGGCGGGATGTGGCGACTACGTCGGGCCGCCGTGGCCTGGTAAGCACGGACTCCGAACTGGCCCCGTTATTTCTTAACCCCTGCGCCATCTGGAAAACAGGGCTGGCCCATCACTACCTCCACTATGTGCAAATGATTCTCAGGTCCCACCGCGGGAAGAATTCCCGGATATTTTCGAGGAGCCAGAATTGACAGGGACGCGGAGCCCTTGTCTCTGTCCCCGTCCAACTCAAAAGATTTTGGGCGCCTGTCTCTGTTCTTCCCGTCTCTGTTGACCTTTCGTCCCTGCCCTTTACACCCTTGTGATCTCGCTGTTATCTTTGTCTGCTCCCCCGCGCCCCCACCAGGTGTGAGTCTGCCCATATTATGCCCTCTGTGCATTTCGCCCCTCTGGGTGTGTGCACTGCAGGCACCTGGGCGCCTCTCCTGGGTCCAAGGCTCTCTCTATCCCTGGCCCTCTGACTGGAGTTAGATCTAGAACAGTGACGCACACGATGTCAAAGGTGGTGTTCAGTGATGCCCTTTTCAAAGCAATGTTTGGGGAAGGAGACTTACGTTTTGATGCCAAGTGGCGAATGTGGCACCTTCTGCCTAATCACTCTGTCATTGTTGCCCTGGCCTGGTTTAACCCTTAAATAGAAAGTTGTACTGTACAAATCTTTTCATATCCGTGGGTTGCTATATTCATTTCAGTAGTATTAAGCTTGGTTTTATCTTTAGAGGCAGTTTGTTATGATAACCTACCACCTTAACTTATTGTTGCAGGCGTTTGATAGGTAAGATTGCAAAAATTTAAGTTTTCCCTCATTAACTCTACATCAAAACACCTCTAAACTCCTCCTGTACACTCAGCACCGGTGCTATGTTCCTGTATTGAATTTATTCAGAACTTTCAAAACGGTGTAGCTGGTCATGGTGGTGCACACTTGTAATCCCAGCATTCGAGAGGCAGAGGCAGGAGGATTGCAGTGAGTTTGAGGCTAGCATGAGCTACCCATGAGTTCAAGGCCAGCCTGCACTACATAGTGAGACCCTGTCTCAAACTACCCCCGCCCAGCAAAATAAAAAATTACAAAAATAAAATGTTGTAGATAATTTATAACATTTATAAAGAAGGAATTCATTTATTTTGTGAAAGTTACTAGGAATACAAATGGAAAACTGGGTAAGATACAATAGTTATAATGTACAAATTGGAATAATTGTATAGTTATTTTAATCTCATTGAATTTTAATTTTTTAGTAACTCTACAACCCTCAGTATTGAAGCAAGTTACTTACAATCTTTGTATTTTACTTTTTAATATTTAAAGGGGAAACATCTAATTTTCTTTAAATGAAAGGGAGAAAAGACTGAGGAAAGTAGTCTGTTGGAGAAATTAATGTGTAGGAAAAATTTAGAAGTGAATTTACAAACTGATTTATTTATTTATTTATTTATTTTTGCGGCACAGGGGATTGAACTTACAACCTCACACCTGTCAGACAGGCACTTAAGTCTCCAAGCCAAACTCCCGGCCCTGGTATTTTGAGGCAGGGTCACACTGTGTAGCTCAGGCTGGCCTTGTGCTCACACAGATGCCCAAGCTGGCCTTGAGCTCACAACGCTCCTCCTACCTCAGCCTCTCGAGTGCTGGGATGAAAGGCGTGTGCCACTACACCCGGCTGACAAACTGATTTAAAATTGGTATTTTTCTTTATTCAGTTGGATACCATTGGGCTAAATTGTTTCTGAAGTCACCACAGATTTTATAGAACCATGGCTTTAAAATGTCTCATGCTGATAGCACAGGTTAGCTACCAGAAGAAATGGAGATGTGGAATGTCACAAGCTCCACACTCTGGAATTTGTCTTTTGCTGTGTGTAGTTCTTTTGTATGCTATGAAGGAACACATTTCCTACTATTGAAGAGATGAAAATATAAATACTATATTTTTGGCTTGCACATATAAACACATGCTTGTGAACATGTAAGACCATTGAGCAACATTTATTTGGGTACAGTAAATATTCGTTTAAAATTAATGCAAAAAATTACGTATTAGTAGGTTATATATAGGTTAAAAGATGGTTTATGAGCAAGATGTTGGTGCTTTCTTAGGGGAAGAACTATTTTGGATCACATTTGGTTTTTGGTTTTATTTGCATATGGACATCTACTTTTCCTTTCTTGTAAGCTTTTAGCATTTTTACTTTATTCTTGTCTTGACTTGATTCTTTCTCAAGGCATTGTCTGTGCATGGATTTTCTTTTTCACCAGTCATCTGGCTTGACACTTGCTGAGCCTTTTCTATCTTTATTCAGTTCCAGGAAATTTTTACTCCTTTTCATTTTCTTGGTTTTTTCCTGTTCTTTTTCTTTCTATACATCTTTTAAACAAATATTAGTCTTCTTAAATTGATCCTGTATATACATGATTTATAAAATATGATCTGTATCTCTCATCTGTTAAAAAAAAGTATGTGTATGCACACATTTATTTTAAAATCATCTACATGTGTATATAAATGTATCTTTATAGTAATTAATCACTTACATTAAAAGTCTACCCTAACATAATCTTCAAGAACAAAAAACACAGCATCTAGATGTTCTGGTACTTTGTTCCTGAATCCCAGTGTATCATTTTGTGTCCCTATGGTGTATATTCCACCCCTTGTCTATTTTCTTTGAATACCACTTGTCTGCATCTCTTAACTTTTCTCTGTGTTTTCCACATTTTTTTTCTTTATTTTGCATTCTAGGTAGTTCCTTATTTTCTAGTATTGCTATTGGTATTTTAAATGTATTGACCATCGTGACTTTAATTTCCATGGACTGCTTTTTAATATTTGTTAAGCTAGTTTTTAATCTCTTAAAGACATGATTAATTCTATAAACTTTGTATTGTTCTTTGATTACTATTTTGAATAACCATATGGTGTTATTTAATGTTTGCAGTACATATTTTCAGCAATCCTTGTAAGAATACTGATAAAAATGTCATATCTTTGCTTTCAGTGTTATCTGGATCCTCATTTTAAAGAGTTGTTGGTTTTCTACAAGAGTCTGTTTACCTGACAATCTTTAAACATGAATGACTGATGATTGACCTAGCTGTGTTGTGCAGGCTGCCCCTGCATGAGAGGTCTGATTGAACAAACTGTTAGGAGTTGAATCCATCAACTAGCAAGCTTCGTTAGAGCTTGTAAGTAGTAGGCAGATGATCTGAGCTTCTTATAGACACCAACATTGTCAGAGTTGCACCACGCTGGGGAACGCCCCCCCACACACACATGCATGCACACACACATGCACGCACGCATACTTGGGAGCCTTATTAGCTCTTCCCTGACAGATTGATCATTCGGCCTGGAATAGGTTGGAGAGTCACCCCTGTAGCTTTCAGTCAGATGGAGCTTCAGTAAGTCATAGTTACCTCTCTTCTTTTCCCTCTTAGTGTGTATCTCAAGAGGACCTTATTGTGCACTTGTCCTCTGATACATGATCATTTATTTTTGAAGTGGAAATTCTAGAAATAATTCTTGTGGGTACTTTTTACCAAATACTGAAATTTGTTTTGAGTCAATTATCTCTTCCAGGAGACTAATTGAAGAACATTTTACTTATACCTGGCCTGCCCTACTCCCTATTTCTACCCCTGCTTCTCACCCATAGTTATTGCTGTCATCATTTAACTGGCAATAGGAACTGTAGGAATGTAGAAGAAAAAGAGTGAGAAAATAGAGAAGAGCTAAAACATTCTCTAGGGATAAACTTACCTGGAGTTTATCTAGTAGGCTATACATTGGATTAGCTCCCCTCTAATAAATGGAGATAACTTTTTGAGAAATAACGGGCTATTTATTCATTCATGCATTAATAGAGTTTAGTGCAAATTAATATTTAAGTGACATGGAGCACTTATTCTATGCTAACCTTTGCTCGGTTCTTTCACTTGTTTTTTCATTCTAATTCTTCAAATAACCTATGTTCATTCAACAGATTTATCGAGTGTCTACTATTTGTGAGGGACTGCAAACTTTGAGAATATAGTGGTAAACAAAACAGAGAGGGCTCTGCCTGATGAAGATTGCAATTTACTGTTAGAAAATATTAACCTAATAGCTACATTATTATATAATACAAACTTTCTGAGTGCTTTGAAGGTAAAGTACAGAGAGCCAAGAACTGCTGCAGCAGTCCTAGCATTACAGTGAAGGTTCAGGGAAGGGAAGGAATGCTGGAGGTTAAACTGACTGGAGTGGCTGGAAGAATGAGTAGGTAGAAAGGTCTCCTGGCCCTGAGGTAGGGTGTACTACCTGACAATCCAGGAATTGGAAAATACTCAGTTTGGGTTGATCTCCAAGGAAAGTGGCAGACAGAGACCAGGTAGGCAGAACTTTATAGACCTGCAGTTTGGAATTTATTCTAAGTGCAGGGAAGCCATTTAATAGATTGATGTAGATAAGGAACAGTAATCAAATTTGCGTTCAGAACACGATTGGGCAATGGTGAGGATGAGGGAGGTGTTGAGAATGATCCCCAAATCTGTGGTGTGTTTAACTGCCTATGCCATTTGCTGAGATAGGGAAGATCAGGGTTTGGGGCACAGCAGGGAGGGAAATGATGGCTTCATTGAATTTGAGGTATCTTTTAGATATCTAAGAGGTGACGTTGAGTAGGCAGTTAAATACAAGGGCATGGAATTTAATTCTTTGTGTTAGACAAAAATTTGAAACATGTGAATATGTAGGTGGTGATTGAAGAAGTGGGTGTAAATAAGACTTCCAGGAAGAATGAAAAGAGAAGTAGGTTATGTGTAAGCTTTGATGACCTTTCAACAGTTAGAAGGTAGTTGAGAAGGAGACTGAACAGGAGTGGCCAGTGGCAAAATTCAAGAGTGCCAGAAGAAAAGGAAGCTCCAAGGAGGAGACAGGTCAGCAGGTCTGCGGCATGGTCACACGTGCTAAGAAAAACAAGAATTGGAAAAAATGCGCATTGGTAGCCTTTCTTTTGTGCCCTCTGTAAAAGCTGTTTCACTGCTAAAATGAAATCAGATCAGTTTGTCTTTTAATAAAGTGGCCAGAACCAGGGAAATCAGTTTTTTTTTTTTTTCTGTCTCTCTTTAAGAGAGAAATTCTGCTTATTTCTGAAAGGGCAGAGGAAAACACAGTACTAGACAGGGATTTGCCTTTAGTGGGGGGAGAAGCATTTACTATAACCTTACGGGGAGGAGAAAGGACAATGGGTGTAGATGCAGTAGGTACAATTTAATCTATGCACCGATTACTATCTCGTCTCACCCTGCTCTGAAACTTTCTGTGGTTCCATGTTGCCTATAACATGAAGTTCAAACTCCACCTCATATGTAGTGGCTCGGTAGTTTGTCCTAGACCTAGACCACCTCTCCAGCTTTACCTATTACGGTGAACTTTCTGTGCCAGCTCTCTGGTTCTTCACATTCTTTCACCTCTGTGCCCTTCTCCCTAGCTAGGATTTCTCTTCTTCTTGCTGACTCTTACTTTCCACTTAACTTTCAAGTTTTACTTTTCCTAGGAGGTTTTCACTGACCACCTCAATACCAAGGATCATTCACTTTTTTCTGTACTCTTTTCATGTAGCACCTACCTATCTCTTACCTCCTCTGATTTGGTAGGGTTTGTTATTAATTTTCACGTGTGTTTGCTTGTTGGGGTGGAGGCAACTTGAAGCTGAGGGTTTTCCTTTTTATATATGCTGAGTTTGAGGTTGGAAGAATTTAGTCCTTAATAAAAGAAGAACGTGTACTTAGATTTTTATAGGACAGTGGAAATTATGATTTATCCTGAGGCAGGGCTTTGAAAAAAAGAAATGTACAAAACGGCTACCAGCTTTTACAAAGGCTTATGTGACCAGAAATAGCACTTACATGTTTAATTCCAAATGAGCAGTGTGCTTATTCTGGCAGTGTGTAGCTTCTCCTCTTCCTGAATCCTGTGTCCCTCAGGTGTCCTGAGTTGGAAGATTCCTGTAGAGTCTCAAATAAGAGCAAGGCTCTGTATCCTCATGAGGTTTCCAAAATGTTGCCATAGCCTCACAGCCTGTCTACTGCTTCCCACAATCTTACCCACCTGTATCTTTTGTGGAAGGATTTGGGCTTTACTGTTGGGCTAAACCAAATTTTAATCTCTCTTCCACTGTTTACCAGCTTTCCTACCTTAGGCAAGACAGTTTTTTAAAAACAAATCTGTAAAACAAGATACAGATTTTCCTAAGAGTTACGCACAGTAGCATTTGTGAAGACTTCTAGCAAAATGTCTGGCATTTAGTGGGAATACAAGAGATACTCCTTTGCCCACTGTCTTTCTCTACACCATTTTTCCTGTGTTCTATAACTCATTTTTCTTCAGAGTTTTCAGTCCTGTGCAGTTAAATGAATTAATATTTTATAACGACTTAGAATTGGGCGTGACTGTAGTCAGCAACTGAGAATGTGTACTGAGGAAAATTAGATACATATTTCTGCAGGAAGGAGAATGGGGGAACGCACACAGTTAACGTGTACTTAGATTCTCTTCTCTTTCTAAGCTTTTTTGCTACTTTTGTTTTTCTGGGGAGCCAGGTGACTGAGGTGGAATTGATGAATTTCCATTCATGGTGTATTTTAGAATTGGCTCATGTAGATGAAGTGGCAAAACATAACTATTCTAAACTCCTGGAGTTTTTGTACTTAAAAGCAAAAATTTATATTTGTTTTCAACTTTTACTTAAAGTGAATAGCAGTTAATAAAATAGATACCCACCTTTTCTCTTTTTGATTTCAGTTCCTTGGACCAGTATTATAGCCCACATACAGTAAATTAGAGGACAGGATCTGGAGTCCCAGCCTGACTTTGAATTCTCTTATTCCTCATGTACTTGAGCGAGTTGTATTCATGTCTTGTGCCACATTTTCCGCATCTGGCAATAGGATTAATACTGGTACATGCAGGATCTCATGGAGGCTTGCATGAGATTGTACGTGCTGTGACTGCGCAGTCACACACAAGCAGTTACTAAGTACAAACAACCGTGGCTGTTCACTTGTGCACGTGTGTGTTTTCCCATTAGCATACAGTATTGCTCTTTATGCATCACTTCCTTTGTATTATTATGGCGTTTGATCTTTCTCCCATACTTGTTTTTCTTGCAGTGAGGTCTGCCAATCGTTGGTGAAGCAGAGCTCTGGAATGAAAGGAAGCTCACCACTCCAAAAACTGCATCTGGTTTCACGAAGTATTTATCATTCACGTCATCCTACCTTAAAGTTTCAGAGACCTCACCTAAGGACATCATTTCAGCAGTTCTCTTCTCTAACTAACCTTCCTTTACGTAAACTGAAACTTTCTCCAGCTAAATATGGCTACCAGCCTCACAGGAATTTTTGGCCAGCAAGGTTAGCTGCAAGGCTCTTAAAACTTCGATACCTCATACTAGGATCAGCTGTGGGTGGTGGCTATACAGCCAAAAAGGTGAGTGTACTTTTCCTACTGGTTTTCCAGTTATGCCAGCATGACTGTTTAAAATTTTTATACCATGTCATTTTTTTAAGTGTAGTAAAATATAATTGGATATGTAAACATTTATTGTGTATTTTGACCAAATCCTAGATTGTCTTAAAGATGCCAGTGTGAAAATGCCTTCTGAATCGTCACTGTAATTACAGATGACGTAGATGACCTAGCAGAGAGGGCCCAGGGCAGAGAGAGTGATCACCTTGGCTTGCTTTTGAGCTTTGCCACTTAAGAGCAGGGACAGGAAAGTTAGATGGCATACAGTACTCAAGGGGCCACTTCTGAACAACTCTGGGCCCTGAGGCAAACAGTCGCATGTCGTGGTCTTCTGTCCCGTGGTGGTGTTTAATGCCAACATGAAACCTTCTTGAAATGGCAGTATATTTTGAAATCTTAAGATTTTCCTTTACTAAATAGTAAAGGAGTATTTATGTATGTTATTTGCTTGCCTTCTAAACTGTTTATGGAAGAGCTGAGGTCATGTAAATTTGTTCCTTAAAAATTTTGTACATAATACATAGCTTTTCATAAAGTTTTTTAATTAACAATTTTTCTTTACATTTTTGTATGGCATTTAGAGTATTTAACTATAACTTTTTTTTATCTTTTAGACTTTTGATCAGTGGAAAGATATGATACCAGACCTTAGTGACTATAAATGGATTGTCCCCGACATCGTGTGGGAAATTGATGAGTATATTGATTTTGGTTTGTATCATCAGCACTAAAATACTTTTTCTGAATTATTTCTTTAGGAAGGAGAAATTTTTTGAGATACTTTCTTAGTTTTTGAGTCTAATTATGGTACTTTATTTCAATGATAGAAATCATAAACTATCGAATAAGATTCTTAACTTTTAAGTCTAATTATAGTACTTTATTTCCATGATAAAGGTCATAAACTATCAAAGAAAAATTTTGTATGGGAAAAGAGTATCTAGTGGTCCATCACTTTAGTACAGTTGCTACTGTCCTTCTGGAATATTTTCTTTCAGTTGTACTTACTATTAGTATGTGGTTAATATTTTAGTTTCCTTTTTTAAAAGTCTGTAGTCATAGGGATTTTGGTATCTTATCTTTTGCTGCCTACCACATTTTGTCAGCATTTCCCCTCTGCCAGGCAGCTTGTCTAAAGGTCATTTTCAGCATTATACAGTGCAGCCTGGGACATGTCTGCTATCCCTGAACTATCCCTAACCTATGATTGGTTACCTTGGTTACTTATATTTTTATAGCCAAGTTTCTTAAGTCTGTTAGAATCCAGAGTGATTTCTTCCCTTGGTCAGACATTAACACCCTTTTTCAGTAAGTAAATAAGAGAAAAATATTTTTTGATGGCTGATTACAAGTAACTCATGATGATCTTTTTTTGGTACTGGGGATCAAACTCACGACCTTGAGCCACTGAGCTAAGTCTCCAGCCCCTCATGATGATCTTTTTAAAATTTTTAATTAAATTATTTTTAATAATTTCACCTTTTAAATATCTAAATTTCTTATAGGTGTATATGGAGATGGAATTTCTACAAATACTTATTCACAGCATGGTTTATTTTGTTTGTTTGAGACAGTTTCACTATGCAGTTCAGGCTGGCCTTGAACTCACTTTGTAGCCCAGACTAGCCTCGAACTTGCAGATATCCTCCTGCCTCAGCCTCCTGAGTGCTGGGATTACAGGTGTGCACCACCACGCCTAGCTCACAGCATTACTTAAAGATAAAACAGTGTTATATTGTCAAAGGCTTTTTAGAAAATACATGCTTTCAGGGCTGGGAGTATAGCTCAGTGGCACAGTGACTGCCTGGCAAGTACAAGGTCCTGAGTTCAATTCCTGGTTCCAAAAAAAAAAAAAAGAAAATGCATGCTTTCAAATTGTTTTTCTAATATTCATGAAGAGTACTTTCAACTTAATACATTTGCTGGTACTGCAGTGTAGTGGCCGAGCACCTGGATTCTAAAGCCAGGCTGCCTGGACTTGAACTTGGCTCTGGCACTTCCTTCCTGTGTGTCCCAGGGCTTCATCAATAAACAGGGTGATGAGAGTAGCTAATTTGTAGAGCTGCCTCAAGGATTGAGCAAGTTAATACTTTTATAGTCCTTGGATTCTATTATATGATACATACTCTTACTTTGATACTATTTATGTGTTTTGATCTTCTCCAGAGAAAATTAGAAAAGCGCTTCCTAATTCAGAAGATCTTGCAAAGTTAGCCCCAGATTTGGACAAGATTGTCGAAAGCCTCAGCTTATTAAAGGACTTTTTCACCACAGGTGAGGACATACCTGTTTAATTTAATTTAAATATTTAAGAACCACAAAGGAAAAATCCATGGATGTATTTGTTTATTCCCATATTTTAAATTAAAATGTTTAGTACAATTGAAGAGGTTTTTTTTTTTTTCTTCAAATAAGGTATACACAAAGCTTTCTTGCACAATGGTTTTATTTTTTGTCTAACTCAATAAAGTGAACATTTGTAAGAAAATATGGACTGGCTTTTAATCAGGGAGGGAAAAAATATTACTTGTTCTTGACAAGTAGATGAGACTTCCTATGTACTTGCTTTTCATAATTGATCAGAGCCAATATGGTGATTTTAAAACAAAATTTAATATGTTGAACCATCATGACTAGAATTTACGAAGTTAGTCCTGGCATATTTGCCCAATTACTACCCTCCTGTGTTATAAATCTGAGGTCTCAGTCATCTTTGTTTTCTCATTCCTATTAAATTTTATATTTTCATTTCCCCTTTTGCTGATTTTTCGCAGGTCACAAATTGGTTAGTGAAGTCATAGAAGCTTCTGACCTACTTCTCTTGTTAGGTGTGTAAATAGACATTTTTGCTGACCTTAACGTGCCTTTTCAATGCTTCTAATAAACTAGTTGCAAATAGAATTGCACACCAAATTTATACTGCTGCTTATGCTGAATTGTGAACCCCCAAAACTGTAGTAGGCAAACTCACTATCCTTTAAATAAAATAAAATAATTATTTTGTGATGAAAACTAAAATTCCTAAATGTTTATATGTAAGATTAAAGCTATTAAAAGAAAATTTGCTTATCCAAAATATTTTCTTGAAATAGATCTAATTGTTTTTGATAATCGAAATGAAAAGTAATTTTAGTTTGTCTCATCTGCCATGTCACAGTTAACAATTTAAATTTGTTTTTGTATTGTATATGTTATCTAATGGCAGTGATGCATGGTTACACTGTAAGTTCTTGTAAAATAGCCCAAAGTGTGTCTATTTTTAATTGTAAATTCAGACTATATGTTTTTTAAATAGGTTAAACATGTGTTACAATGTTTGAAAGTTTTTCACATACTTTACCAGTAAGGTTCTCTAAAATAAAAATAAAAGATATTTGATACTTTGAACCTCAGTTGCTAATACTTTTATATTGTTGTAAAATTCATCTACTTTTTAGTGGATTAGATGTAATTTGAAATTTGGCTTAGGCTGGCAACATCGTTGGAGAATTTGAAGGACTGTCTATTTATGTTTCAGGTTCACCTGGAGAAACAGCATTTAGAGCAACAGATCATGGATCTGAAAGTGACAAGCCTTATAAAAAGGTAAGTATAAAACAGTGCTTCTCATAGGTAGTCTTGAAAGATTTTAAAGAGTTTTACCTTTTTGGAAGATTTAAAAATGATAATATGTGAGGAGCAAATACAAAGTCATCTCACAAATATTTTTTTAATCTTAATATAAGATGTTAAGTGACAGTTCTGGACATACAGTGAGAGAAGCCTACCTCTTTCAGTTATGTTTTGTAAAACAATAGTTAAAGGTTGGCCCTAAGAAAGGATTTGTTATTAAGTATGTGTGGGAAAAGCTGAAGTAGACAAAACAAGCAGATTTGTTTTCTACAGCACTTTCTAGACTTTAATATATTCATGCATTGTGAATCTCTCTGAGAGGAGTCAGAGCATACAGAATTTATCAGCAGAACCCTCTTTCACTTAGTGGAAACTATGAAAGAGTACAAAGTGAGTTACTAGAAAATAAATCAGTTCTTTCATTGGAAGTTATATACAGTGTCACTTAGAGCATATATACTGTAACACTTCTGTATTAATAGGATCTATATGAAAATTATAAGTGAGTCACATTAAAATTATAGAATTGTTGAGACAGGACAACATGCTTCCCTGTTAATTTTTTTTTTTTTTTTTTTTTTTTTTTTTTTTTTTGCGGCACCGGGGATTGAACTCACAACCTCGCGCCTGCCAGGGCAGGCGCTTAAGGCACTGAGCCAAACTCCCAGCCCTAGTTTTTTGAAGCAGGGTCGCACCCTGTTATTTATAATTATATGTTTACCAGACATTTTCCCAGTCTTTCTTCATTCTTTTGGAATTGGCAAAATAAATGATTACTTGAAAATTTTTTGAAAAATAATAATCTAGATAAATAGATGTATAGAAAAATATTCTGTGAACATTTTAAAATTAAATATGGAATATGTAGGTGCTATACTGAGTTTTAATATACCATAGAAAATAGTTGTGGGAGCACAACAAAGAAATAATTCCTGCTTATAGGTTTTTACCTCTTTCACTCTATTTCAGTTTTGAACTCTGTAGGCTATCCCAAATTTTATTTCAAAAATCTTTTCTTTGACTTTTAACTTTATCTTTTGGAGAAAACATTTCAAAACCTGTGTGCGTTGCGTTTGCCTTTTAACTTGCTCTTTCTGGACATTTTTGCATTTCCATAGTTTTAACCAAAAGAACACTCTTGACTTCATTCATACTGTGGGGAGTGGGGTAGGATAGAAACTAGCATAACGTGCAGCTTATTTTGAACCAAGACCTTGGTGAGGTAAGGCAAGTAAACTTACTGTGCAGAGATGAACTAATCTAACGGGGGAGGAGGAGCCTTTATTACTGGTATGGTAGCATGGTTCTTCGAGTGATAGTATTTTTTTTTTTTGCCTAAAACAGTTAGAGGATTGTACACGTCTGCTTTCTCTCTGACATAGTATGGAATCACTTTGGTGAGTGAGAAACTTAGTTCAGGTCTTGACTCAGTGGCCCACCAAGGTAACAAATGAACAGTCAGTGATTGCGAGCTCTGTTGTGTAGCTGAAATAAGACAGTGCGTCTTTTTAATAATATTTACAGATTTTATTTCATGCTGTAGACATGAAAGTAATTTTAGTGCTTTATATAACTTGCTTCTTTGCTTGCTTAATGATAAATCCCCTTATAGACTATTTTCCTTTAACTTTGTCTTTTTATAATTGTTATTTTGCCCATTAAAAACTCAGCAATTTTTTTTTCAATGATTTGTTGTAAATACTGAAACTGGAGTTTAGCTACTTTAATTAAGGTTAAAGCAAATTAAAATAATGCTAATATAAAAATTTACTATGTAAAAAAACTGCATCTCCCACCTCAGTGGATGGCTTTAAATTGTTGATACACAACATCGTGTTTCTGAGGCTTAACTGTTGCCTGTGATGCTTGAGAATAGTGAGCTGCTCAGGTAAAATGCAGATAAACTACCTGACTTTAAGAAACTTCCCGACAAATTGACAACTGAATGTTAGCACACACAGAGAGGCTTTAGTACTGCAGTGACCTTTTTAAAATCACTCAGACCTCAAGTGAAAATATGAGGAACAGGCAGAGCTGGTAAGATGGCATCTCGAGTTTAGCTGACAGACTTTTTGATTGGTCCAGTCCTGTGTCTGAGAGCTCCAGATTTAGAAGGGTGTTCAGGGTTTGAAGCAGTCATGCTTAAGTTTAATGGTCGTGAGGTTTGAGACAAAAGTTTCTAATTAGACTCTGCTAGAAATGTCAATGTAAATGCGAATCAGATTTTTTGAAAAGTGATAATAATTGGGAAGCTTTTTTGCAACTAGAACTAAAATAAACATTTGTCCTTTGAATAAAAGAACACATCTGGAGAAGTCCTGGCAAGCAGAGGAACAGTTAAGGTCATTCAGAGTCAAGTAAAGTTGCAGTGATGGGAGCTGAAGGAAACACAGATGGTTTGACTGGCGAGGGCTTCCCAGCTTGGATGTTTGGGAAAGTTACAACTGAAGGGTTCAGAAAGTCTATAAAAAGCATATATTTCCACATAATACTGCACAGGCTGAGCAACCATCAGGTTTCTTTGGTTTTACTTGGATTTATATCTATTTAGTTTGTAGACACTAGTTGTTTATGCTGTGTTGATTCAAAGTTCTGATATATATCTTTGATTACTAGATCATTGAAAATATCGTAAAAGCACTTTTCAAACCTATTTAGACCACTTTGTTGAGGTCTGATTGACATACAACATAAACACAATCTGATCAGTGCTTTTTGTAGTCAAAAGTTTTAACACTGTCCACTGGAAGAGTATATAAGAAATAGCCCATGATGTGGACTGAATAATACTGTTGAGACTTAGAAAATTAAAAATACTTGAACACAAATTGGGAATTGGAGTAATGAGCCTATTTTAGCAAATTAATGGAATCATTAATTTGTAAACCATCAGATTCCTGTGTTTCAGTCCGTATACTTAGTATATCTTAGATACACTTAGTATATCTTCTTTTTTAGTTTCTGTAAGACTGCTGTGTTCTAATGAAATTTGAGTTACTAAATGAGATATGTTATTACCTGTGCTTTTGTCCTATGTTTCTTTTTGGTCATAAGCATCTCACAGAAGTGTAAGGAATATGGTCATTCTGAAGGTAACAAGCACATTTATAATTTAAAGGAAGTACTTTTAGCTGGGCATGGTGGCACACACCTTTAATTGCAGCACTCAGGAGGCTGAGGCAGGAGGATTGCTGTGAGTTCGAGACTGGACGGGGCTACAAAGTGAGTTCAAGGCCAGACTGAACTGCATAATAAGACCCTGTCTCAAAAAAATTGGGCCGGGGATTTAGCTCAATGGCGTAAGCACCTGCCTGGCAGGCGAGAGGTTGTGAGCTTGATCCCCGGTACCAAAAAAAAAATTTTTTAAAGGCCCAACTCTTAAGTAGTAGTATTTTCAGTGTAATTATTAAATATTAATACATTAATGTTCTTCCAAAGTATTACTCTAATGCTTGTTTTTATGGTTCATGAGGTATCTCCCAACTGAAATATCCCCACTCTCCTTCTTCCCACCCAACTGCCAGTCTGCCCTAAAGTACAGCTCAGTTGTCACCTTTACGAAGCCTGACATAACCATTCTAATTCCATTAATTATCTTCTCCTCATTGTTTACAACACTTGCCATGTGAGACACTATTTACTTTGGTTTCCGTTCTTATTGTTTAATGAATCATTTCTGTCACTCAGTTTGTCTTCAGAGCACCTATGATAGTGTTGAGCTCCTAGCAGAATTAACTGATTATTTGAACTCAGTAGAAAATAGGCAAGTTTAAAGTAAATAAATTTGGTCGATGCTAGCAAAGGTAGGCCTAAAGATTATTCTGCTCTGATTACTGTGAGTTGTTCTTAGCCATCATATTTGGCAACTATTGAGAAGAACAAGGATGTGAAAGTGCTTTATGGGTTTGATACTGAGTTTGGATTTGGAATGGAGCCATGTTGCTCACATAGGATTTGCATTTCTGAGATTTCTTATACAACAAATAGTTGTAGTAATTATTGCAAAATTAAATTCTCACAATCTGCACTATGAACTAACCACAGGTTTCAGAAATTCTTGAGTTTTCTGAGCAAGTAGCAACTAAGAACTATGCTTGGTACGATTCTTAGCTAGAATCCAAACCATGTGTGCATTGGCATGTTAGTAGGTG
Source organism: Dasyprocta punctata (assembly GCA_004363535.1). Lineage (NCBI taxonomy): Eukaryota > Metazoa > Chordata > Mammalia > Rodentia > Dasyproctidae > Dasyprocta > Dasyprocta punctata. Next base: position 47,674 of record RJWM01009024.1, read on the forward strand.
GATGCTGTGGGCTCAGAGAAAGAAGAGCAGTGAATATCTCCATGTAGAAAATGGAGGGGCAAAATGATAACTATGCATCCCCTTTTTATGTCATTCAAGAAACAGTAAATGATTTTAATATGTGTGTATATATAAAATGCTGTTTTTAGGTAACTATTTAGAACAAAAAGGATTCACTCTAAGAATTGAACAAATTGTAATGGAAATTATAATTCTGATAATTATTGGTAACAACTGTTTTGTTCATCCTTAAAATTATCTGTAGAAATTGTTCAAATAGTGAAACAGTATATGATGTTTCTGGGTTGGAACAAGTTAAGTAATCTCAAGTGAAAACACCTAGTTCCTTCTGATTACCAGTAATATTTTTCAACTGGTTGTAAATACCTTGAGGAGAGTTACATATTACTGGGAGGGGAAAAATAGGAAAATATTTCTTTTTACCTAACCAAATAGCAGAAAAGCCGAAAGTGGGCCAGGGTGTAGCTCAGTGGCACAGCACTTGCCTGCAAGCATGAGGTCATGAGTTGGATTCCTGGTACCAAAAAAGAAAGAAACAGAAGTTGAAAGTTTTTCAAAATTTGGAAAATGATTTGGTGTTTAGGAATATTTGTTAAATAGAAGGATAAAGAAACTTTCGCTTTTATGAAGCCCTTTGCCAAACCAGTTACTGCAAAACTTTTAAAGCAGGGGTTGACAAACTTTTCCTTACAGGGCCAGATAGTAAGTATTTTATTTAGGTTTGCAAGACATAGTGTCTCCACAAACTACTCAACCTGCTCACCATAGTTCACCAACCCTTGCTCTAATTTAAATATGCCTTCTATTGTATTGTAGTGCTACCATTTCCCTCTCTCAAATGTTCTTAGAACCTCATAAATCAAAAATAATTTGAAAGTAGTTGGGACCATATAACCGAGTGATGTCAGATACACACTTTACAGTCACACACGTTCAGAGCCTACCTTTCCTAGCATTATTTCATTAATTTCTTCCTGCACTTTTCTAGGCAGTCTTCTGGGAATCATGAATTGCTGGGAAAATGAGTTGTGGGTTGATGTGTAGCTTACAAACTTAGCTTACAAGTTAAGTGACTATTAAATTAATGCGTTTGAAAGATGCATCTTGAAGATAATTTCAAGTTTTTATACATATATTTTGTACTATTAAATCTGGAAACTAATGTTGAAATTTCTCTTGTCATGTGGAAAAAAGCAACTAATTTCATTCTTTGATTATAGTAAATCAGTGTTTTATTCATTAATGTTAGTAGGGATCATACCCTAAAATATTAAAACTAAGAATCAAAAATTCCCCAAATTATATATTAACATTGTATACTTTAAAGTGTTTACTACAATACTAATATTTCTGTGTTTATTTTCTGGAAAACCTTTATGTTTATGTAAATCTTTGGGTTATATAATGTAAATTAAGTAATCCTCTGGTGACTCTTACTAATTAAATTTTTAGTGTAATGTTAACCAGCATTTTAACATATTTTGCTAATTATACAAAACAAAATATTTTTGGCAATAACTTAAAAAACTTCCTATGCTACTTAAAGCTCCTAACTTAGACTATATTCACTTTCCTAACTCTTTTTTTATGACCTGGTAAAAACTGACCCCATTGTTCCTCCAATTCAGTTGTGTAATTCAGTTACCTTTTTGATTGGAACTTTGCCTTTTTAGGATTTCTAATTGAGAAAATTTTAGGCTTGTGACATTGTCAATTCTTAGTTGTTCTTTCCTCCACGTTTTTCAGTTGATTATCTCAGAGGCCAGCAAGTGAAAAATACTGTTCAGAAAATGACATGTTTGTTGATATCTGGCCATATGTGATATATTATAAAAATTGTACCAATTTAATATTTCATTATTAAATAGGATTAATACTAGCAGCAGAAAAATTAGTTATTTTGTTTATAGGTCCAAATTTTTGTTTCACTTTAAATTTTCAAAATAACTATTTGTCTCTGTATCTTATGTTCTTTCATAGTGCTTTTGCTTAGTAAGTGATATATCCTTGCTTATAGTCTCACAAGCTATTTCTATTTAATGTCAAAACAGCTCATAAAAAGTGAAAAACAAGCTATTACTTAATGTCACACAAAGTCAAATAGAATTAAAACATTTTTAAATTTGCAAAAAGAATCCTAAATTTTAGTGTGTATAAAGGAATATAAATATTTGAATTAGTATCAACCTTGATTAATTTGGTGCTAGAAAACTCAGATTTATAGGTTTTTGCAAGACTAATATTTAATTGAAATCATACCAAGGAAAAATAATTTAAGAGTAGTAACTTAATAAGCACTAATGATTATGAGCCTCTAATCAGTACTATGAGAGTTATCATTTAGGATTAGAAGATTTAGGCCTGAAAGATCAACACTGTGTTTTAAAAAAAAAATCAGCTTGAGGTTTTTTCCCTCACATATTTTAACTTAAGAGCACATATTAGCAATTCAAAGCTCAGGGTTTTGCCAGGAAATTCAATAAACTACAGTATTGTCTTCTTTGAGCATTCTAGTTATGTTAATGTTGTGTGTCTGGCTCATTTTACTCAGCCGTTGTTACTGCATTTTTTTTCACTTTTTAAACTGTGCTGTTTTTTATTTAGAGGATAACTAATCTTGCTAAAGACAAAATGGAAATGCTGTACAGAGCCCAGTCATATGAAGGCTCTGTGGGTGCATGAGTTTCCATTTTTGTTTTAAGCTGTCCATTCCTCCCTCTTACATCTGTTACTTTGTTGTGCCCTTTGGTTTAACATTGTTCTCCTCCCCAATTTTCCCCTTTTCACTGTAAACTCATGGCAGGGTCTGCTTGGTGAGCTCATTCTCTTACAACAGCAAATTCAAGAGCATGAAGAGGAAGCACGCAGATCCACTGGCCAATATGGCTCAAGCTATGCCCAGCAGAAGCGCAAGGTGATGGATGGTTTAAGGGGGCTACTGATGTACTCACACTAATCAGCCATTTCTGCCGAGATCATGTCGCTTTAATCCGTTCATGGACTTCAACTGTGAAAAATCGCTTTTAACAAATATACAGAAGGATGCATCTAATATAAAGATGTAACTTTTCTGGAATGGATAGTGTAGATAGAACCCAAAATGTCAACTTCAGTCATAGGAATTTAGTTTTTGAAAGTTAGATTATCTGTGAGGGCCCATGAATTTATGTTTAGAATAAAATTATGAATTATTGTTTAGGTGGTCCATTTGTTGAGTCACCCAGATACTTTTTATTGGTGCAATCAGCCGGTCCTTAAAAAATACTCTTTTGCCTGTTAGGCAGTCCCACAATATAGATTCCTAGGTTCATAGTTTGAAGATACCAAAGTGAAATAGTGATTTTACAGTTATACTACAAATAGTAGTTATACTACCACTTGGGCTCTGTCTACACTATCCATTCCAGAAAAGTTACATCTTTATGTTAGATTCTGAGATCTTAAAATCAGATAATTATGTTGCATCTGTTAGGTCAGCAGAGTTTAATTGCAATTAAATACAAATCTTATTCAGGAAAAAAAAGTCATGGAATTAACTTCCTGTAGGTTCTGATGTCTCAGTCAACTAGTACTGAAGATAATGAGTTTGTGCCATAATGCTGCTGGCTAACTTCATCTCATTTGGTGGGGGCTAATATTTACAGTAGTCAACATAATTCCATTTCTTTTCCAGTGTGACTCCTGGTTTTTCTCAATTCCATGGCTGTGGAATCAATACCTATATTTCGTTTTGCTTACAGTGAATCAATAGCATAGGTTAAAAAGAAAAGGTATTTTTTTGTGTGGTTAATAGACATGTTAAACCAGGGAAGGACTTATTTTTGATAGTACTTAGCATTCTCTGTTCTATATGCTATGAGTATGCCATTTAGATATTCTAAAATTAGCTGCTTACACTGAATTATCTATACCTTAGTTACAAAAGGATCGTTCTGGTTTGTAGCTTAAAAGTATGACTATAACTCTACTTACAAATTACTCTTTTAAGTTTTTTTTTTTTGTACTGATAAAATTGAAATGAATCCTATCTACCTGGCCATTTTAAGATTCCAAGATACATTTTAAAATTACCAGTGAATCTTAAAATTTAGAAGATATAAGTAATGAACATTAATATATTTTCTACACTGCCAAAGATTAATGTTCATTTTAGGACTGATTTATTAGTTTTTATTGAGGCCTATAGGTATCATTCCTACTCTATCATTTATTGGGTTATCCACGAAAGTCCTTGTGTACCTCTCTTTCCCCCATTGTAGATAGAGTTGGCAGGATTGCACCTGTCTGTTGTATTTAGAAGGCGCTCTGAGTGGGGCACCGAACAGGCTTATTCCTGCCCTCTTTGTAATTGCCTTGTATGAAACTAAAAATAACTTGCTCTTCTTTACTGAAATCATCCCCCTTATTATCCTGAAAGGCCAGGTACTTACACTTTTCCCTCCTCCTCCCCTGTAGTTAGTAGAGTTGACTTTCATGTTCTTTGCTATCATGATCAAAATACTTGTTCATAAGAATTTAGCATTCTAGGCATTTGAAGTTTGCTTGAGGCACAAAACAGACTATAGCTACTTTTTGTTACTTTTATTCATTTTTTCCTTTTTTATTTTAAAGTATAAGTAGGTCTTTATTTTTTAATACTTTGTTAGAAGCCAACTAACAAATATCCTTATATCTTGTGAGCAAAAAGATTTTAAGCAGAGACAGTGGATTAAAACTGCCGTTGGTAGTTTTGCTTCCTATAATATGTATACATTTATGGAAATTTTTGCAATGACTCATATGTATGTATTTTACTCTTTTAGAATGGCCACAATGGCTTAAAAGGAAGAAACACTTAAAAATTTAAAATTAGGCTTGGTTTTGTGAGGAGCTAGTAAAGGTTTTTCTCTTTCAGCTTTAGCTTGTTTCTGCGGAGGATTCCGCTCTTTCTCCATCAATTTCACAGCCCTGGAATTGTAGAAAAACTCTGGTTTCAAGACCATTGATACCATTTCTGTCAGGGTGAGTTTCAAATTAACTTCATAATGAAAACAAAATATATTAAACAACAGGACATGAACATACCCAAGTTGTTAGTTAAGACCTAGATTTAAAATACTTTGTGCTATTCTCGTAAGACAACACATAGAAGTATCTTCTCATCAGTGTTTACTATTTATTGTACCAAATTTTAAGAATTAATTTTTGACTCCACCACAACCTGTTCTTTTATTGTAAACTATAAATATTAAAATTAATCTTGATCTTTCGTTAAACTAAGCACATAGAAAGTATATTGAAAAACTATGCATCACTTTTTCTTCAAAATTGTGCCAGAGGAGCAAATGATATATTTCAATATTCAACACCCAAATTTATAAAAATTGTAATAGTCATGATTACAAAAAGCTAATATTAAAATCAAGATTATAATATTCTAGGTAACCTTACATCTCTTAAATTTTATGTATAACCTTTTTATTTAACCAAACTACTAAGTTAAACTTTTATAACCCTTGGCTTATAATAAACATTTTAATTTTTCTTTATATAATTGTGTTAGTCTCTTACTTATTGTCCAGATGTTAAGCAATGTTAAACTACCTTTTGTAATTTAAGATATAGTGCATGAAATTAGTAAATATTCGTATTCTAAGCTAAAATAGTAGGAACTAAAATTCTTACATATTTTACACAGTTGTAGCTGCAGTTGGAACAGAGTAAAATCAAAATACCTTTTAAAATGAGTTGGAAATTTAGTTTCCATAACAAATGATTTATAACCACATCATCACAGAAAAATGGCATGCCATATGATCATAGTACAAAATTATGTATTCATTGGCCTGCTAGATTTTGTTCTTTGGGTTGTGGGCTTCTCCTCAACTTCTTCTCTTCACACTTTAGGAAAATTAATAATTCTTGTCTATTCTATACAAGCATACATAGTCAAAATAGAAAAAATTCTATCAGCAGATCTGCTTGCTGGAAAAAAAATTAAAGTTTTTGTTGCATTATACTTTAGCTAATTACCAAATCATTTTTAGAAATTTTCAGGCATAGACTCTTAAGGCAAAAAATTATACTTATCATTTCTAGCAAGCATTATAAAACATTTAACATTTTGAGAAACTTTGTGAAAAAGTATTTAGAAATAGGAATTGAAAGGTGAAAGTAACTTCTAAGGGAATGGACAAGATTTATTAATAATCCAGTCATTTTGATTTTTTATTTATATTTGCTGCCATGATGTCTTAATTGCTTAAATAATCAACCAGTGAAGCTGTATAAAGATTTAAATGAAAAAGAACATGGATTTAACTTGATTTTTTTCTCCTATGAAATAAATATATATTACAGTTTTTGATTTGCAGAAATCAGAGAATTATTTTTAAAGGCTGAGGATGACAACTTTGTACCTTATTAAGTCAGAAAATAGTCATGTGGATTTGTCGCAAGTGACATTTTTATTATGATTGTTGTATTTTGTATTTAGAATTGTATTGTGACTACTTTAAATCCTGTCATACAAGAAAATTCTTTGAGTTTTTAAAATACCCTGTCTTAGAACTATTAGTAATTTGAAGCAGTTTACACAATACCCGTGGATTTTTTGTTTCATTTTGTTTTGTGCTCAAATCAATTTTAGTTGCCTTAGTTTCTTTACTGCAGGTGAATTTCATATATTATGGGTTAGCAGATCTGGCCTTGAAATTAAATTTAAAAATAAGCATCTGCCAGGTGTGGTGCATGCCTATAATCCTAGCACTCAGGAGGCTGAGGCAAGAGGATCACCGTGAGTTCAAGACCAGCCTTGGTTACATAAGTGAGTTCCAGGCCAGCCTGCACTAGCTAAGTAGCAAGACCCTGCCGAAAAAAAAATTAATTAATTAATTAAAAAATTAAAACAAGCATCTGGCTCCACTCATAGCACTGAAAATGCAAGTTCTTTGTATTTATTATGAACTTCCCTAAAATACAAGATATACCGTAACCAATGAGCTTTTTCAGTGTCTATATATAGCAACATATATCTGATTTCCCAAAACACAGTTCTAGTGGGCAAAGAACCTGTTGTGAGTATAGTAACCATCTGTGTTGATCTCTTATTTTTCTAGCAAGTCTTTCACGACAAATGATGGGAATGGCAACAGAAGAATTAGCCCTTTTTAAGTTTTTTTTTCTTTTTAAGGTTTTTACTGCTTAATATAAGATTTTGAAGAGCTACTTTTACTAATCACATGATTTAAAATTTGTTATTAAATCATGCATATAAAGCCGGTAGTTTTTATACTTGTTTAAGAGAGTTCTTAATCCTTGTTTAAAATTTTTATTTACTATACATTCTACATAAACCTAATTCTACTCTGCTAAAATTCATTTTAAACATTCAGGTATCAGACAAAGAGAAAATTGACCAACTTCAAGAAGAACTTCTGCATACTCAGGTAATTCAGATGAGTAGGAAAAACCAGGGACTTTATGGTAGTAGAGTCTAGCATAAGTTGGATGCTGTAAAAATTTATTTTTCAGTAAATCAAAATTGGGAATGGTTAATGTTATATCTTATTATCAATACATGCAAAACATAATTGAGAATTAAGGCGAAAGAAAGAACTAGCTAGAAGTATTGAGTTAACTCTTTTATTTGTAAAACTCTGTTTTGAGTGAACCTTGTCCTTCTGATTTAAAAGTAAGCTGCAGTGCAAAAAGAGAGAAAGAGGTTTGTTTTTGTATGAACATATGCTTGCATTTTTCCATTGATAGGCCAATACTGGTAACATTTAAATTGCAGTTGAGTCTACTTTGTAGTCCAGAAATCCATGGAGCAGTGGCAGCGTATGAGAACTAGTTAGAAATGCAAATTCTTGGCTCCATCCTAGACCTATTAATCCAGAATGTCTAGGAGTGGAACCCAGCGAACTTGTTTTCAAAGCCCTTGAAACACCTGTGATGCATGCCAAAGTGCAGGAATGCAGTGATTGTGAGCCTTTTAGGGACAAGCGCCCAAACTGCGACCCAAAAGTCACTTACTTATCACAAAGTGTCAACACCGCAGTTAAACCTGAATACTGAGGTTTTAATTTAGAAAAAACAACTTGTACATTAATAGCTTCGATCTTAAAAGAAAAAACAAATAGCATAAATACCATAAGTTCTCTATCACTGTTCTAGAGTTTCTGAGGATAGTGTGGCTACAAGTTGACACCTGTACCAAAAAATGAAAATGTAGACTCCCAACTAGATGCCACACTTTGCAAAGAAATGAGCCAGTGAAAATTCTACCTCCTTAATGTATCGATTGATATCGGCCCCTTACCTTGTGCAGTTGTAGTTGTTAGTCTCTGGGCATTGACAGCACTGTGTGGAGAATTGATGATATAATAAAGCATGGAGTAATCTACATATTCATCAGTGATACCTAGTGGAAAGAAGTATGCAGCTCTCAGGTGAAGCCTGAAATTTCACAGTAAAAGCAGTAAAAAGAAACAAGTGGAAATTTAATAATTATTTAACTTACAGTATTTAAACATGTAATACGTATGAGAATATTAATAAGGTATTTTATGTTTACAGCATGTTTTCATTCAAGCCAACCATATTTCAAGTGCTTAATAGCTATGTGCCATATTAGACAGCAAAGATCTACCAGAATTTCTATATAAACTATTATTAGATATCATGAATAAATTATGTAAAAACTTTTAAAATATTATTACTATTAAAAAATTTTTAAGAGTACAGTCTAACCCATAATTCCACTTGTCTCATCATGTATAGTTCAGTTGTATATGTTTTTCTTTAATTTGGCTTACGCTAGACATTCTCTGACACTCGGGCCATGATTTTCTTTACTTTGGAAGATAAACTTTTCTGAGAAATATTTTTCACTATGAATGGTATGATGTAAGCTGTACATAAATATTTTGCTAACTGTAGAGAGTGGTAGTTCTTAATAATTTTCTATAACTGGTCAACATTTATTAAAAAAAAAAATTCAGAAGACCAAAGATCAGTTGCGGAGGATCACATTTACTTGAGAAGAAAAGTATGTTGCCAAACAACCAATACTTTGTCTAAATAACATATCTAAATGAATTGCTCTTTAAAACCTGTTTTTATATCAGTATTTTAAATATTAATATATTTTCTCTAGAAATGGAAATTTAGCAAAACTTTTCCAAGTTTGAGCCTTTGACTGAAACAGACCTTAAAAACTCTTTTCTTGCGCCACACAAGCTGGGTGACCTTGGGCAGGCTAAAGATGTCCCTAGCTCTACGTTCCTAATCTGTATAACCCCTACCTCATGGGGTTTCTGCGAAAGCTAAAAGAATTAATGCATGTGTAATACTTGCTCAACATACTAACTTCTGTCATTTGATATATCATTTTGATTAAAACAAAATAATGTCGGCATGGGAATAATTTGAATTTTTGTTAAATGACTCTGTAATGAAAGTCTAAAATTTTGATATAATAGGAAATATTGGTCCTTAAGATGTACCTTAGAACTTTAAATTCTTACATTTCTAGTATTTCTAAATAACTTAATTTCTTCAGTGTAAGTGACAAAGAATTTTTCAAGTTAATGCTAAATTATTAAAAATTGCAATGAATTTCAGTTTGTATGAGATTTAATGTTATTTGTTAACCCACCTTTTTCTTACATGATTATGTTTTATTTTGTTGCAGTTAAAGTATCAGAGAATCTTGGAACGTTTAGAAAAGGAGAACAAAGAATTAAGAAAATTAGTATTGCAGAAAGATGACAAAGGCATCCATCATAGGAAGCTTAAGGTATTTTAACTTTAACTTATTAACTCTCAGAACTTTGATACTTAGTATTAATATAGTTTTTAAGAAACTAAAGTGTTTTATTCTGTTTCTAATCTAGTGTCAACATGTCACAAATTGTAGTTTCCAGAGATTTGCTTTGTATTGTGCTTTATAACATCCCCATAAATTGCCTATCTTATGAGTAATTTCTTCAAGTTTAATTTATTTTTCTAAAATACCTATTTTATCATTAGGCTTACTTCTGTATCTATAAAGTTAGAGTTGTTAGTCTGATGGACATTTAACTATGACCTATTATCATTTATGAGTGTGCCGTCCCGCCCAGCTAATTCTTACTTCCCCACAAAACCAATCCACATGTGTAAATTGAAGTAGTTGTTTTAACTTAAATCTCATAAATAAGCAGAATCTCATAATAAGCATGATTTGTTCCAGTATAGCGAAACAGCAGTAAATCATGGCAGTTACTTTCTGTAGCCAGGGTCCAAAGATACATCCTAATTTCACCAACATACATTAATAGCTCTGAGTCTAAATCATGACTGTACAAAACAAATAAGGAGCACTTTATTTACAAGTGGCACCTAGCAATTGTCCACAAGTCACCGTATGTCAAGAATTTACCTCAGAAAGCCAGGTGTGGTGGTACACGCCTTTAATCCCAGCACTGGGGAGGCTGAGCCAGGAGGATCATTGTGAGTTCAAGACCAGCCTGGGGCTACAAAGTGAGTTCAAGGCCAGCCTGAACTGCATAGTGAGACCCTGTCTCAAAAAATAGGGCCAGAGATTTAGCTCAGTGGCATAAGCACCTGCCTGGCAAGTATGAGGTTGTGAGTTCAATCCCTGGTACCAAAAAAAAAAAAAAAAGAATTTACCTCAGAAAATGGTATTTTCTCTCATAAAATGCAATGATAATGAAAACTTTTTTGTTTATTTTTAGGTTTGCCGCTTCATTGCATCTAGGTATTAAGAAAGGAAACTCCTATTTTTTACCTTGTCATTAAATCTTGCCCTTAATTAAGCTGAGCATGTTGCACACTTATAATCCCAGCACTCTGGGAGAATGAGGCAGGAGGAGCACAAGCCAAGCCCAACCTGGGCAGCTTAGCAGCACCCTGCTCAAAATAAAAATACAAGAACGACTGGGAAACTTTTCTTAGTTATTAAATGTTTGATGGTTACCCTTTCTCCCAGGCCTATTTGTTTATTTGTGGGTTCAGCAGATATCTTACTTGACACTCATTACATGCAAGGTGTTGTGCTCAGTCCTGGTCCAGAGAAAGAACCGGTCCAGGCCGTCTGTCCCTCCTGCTGTGCTTTGCTAGCCTGCCCAGTTGCCAGAGGCCATGTAATCATTCGTACTGCTTTACCAGTGGTCTCCAGTGACCATTCCTCCAACTCTAGCCTCGGGCACTCACTTGCAACACTCTTCACCCTCTCTCCTTGTCACACACACTTCCCACGTTTGGCAAAGGACAATTTCTCGTCAGTTGGTCACCTCTCATTTGACCTTTTTGGTGTTTTGTCTTAATGTTATCATTGTTTTATAATACTGTTTTTAAAAACTTTTACAGAAATCTTTGATTGATATGTATTCTGAAGTTCTTGATGTTCTGTCTGATTATGATGCAAGTTATAATACACAAGATCATCTACCACGGGTAAGTGAAAAGTAGCAGACAATGAATTTGCTCATTGAAAAAAATCACATTAGCTTCTGAAAAATAACACATATATGTGTATGTATTAATTATATACACACACATACATAGATATGGACAGATACAGACATACATATTTTTTACCTGTACAATCTCATGCATGTATTCCAGGCGATGTCTTCAGCCTGTAGTGTTATTAGGCTCTTTATTTTGTTCCATATAAATATAAGTAAATATAAATGTCCTGTATCTATGTATTACTTACATTTATGTGTTATGAGGAAAGACTGTCAGATATGTCGCATTATAAATTTATTATATTTATAATAATAAAATAGCTAAACAGTGAATTAAATTAAATATAAGAATGAAATTTATCCTACTGGAATTCAGGCTGTGTTTGTAAAGAGTAAAATAGCTATGTAAAAGATTTGTGGAAAGTTAGTAATCTGATTTTAGAAATAGTGGTTTTAATTAGGACACTTTTTAAAAGATGAAAGTTTGACTATAAATAATGGTTCCAATTAATGTTTGCTATTTATATTTTCAATGTGCCTACCATTTGAATCATTTTTTAATGGATTTTTCAGAAATCTTTTTTATCTATAAATATTTTAAGATTCTAAAACCACAGGGCAGCATTCCAAAAGTATTTAAATTTAATTGGGTGTCAGAAAAACGTGAATGACTGTTGTTTGTTTCATGGTAAGGTCGTTGTGGTTGGCGATCAGAGTGCTGGGAAGACAAGCGTGTTGGAAATGATCGCCCAGGCACGAATATTCCCAAGAGGCTCTGGGGAGATGATGACGCGCTCGCCAGTGAAGGTGAGCAGAAGCCAATGGAGTGAAGGATGGCCAGAGAGGAGCACCACCCTCTCAGGGAGGCTGCTCACTGTGTGGTAGCAAAGACTTAGCTGAAGACAGAATTTCATACAGTGTCTAGAATCTGTAGGAGGCACAGCAGTGGTGCTTGTGTCAGGCACTGAGTGAGTGAGGGAAGAGCGGTGGGAGAGGACAGCAGGGCACAGCGTGTGGCCCGGCTGTACTGAGCTATGGGAAGGCCTTGGATTGTGTTCTGAGGCCCATGCGTGAAAAGCAGGGGAAGAGAATGAGAATATAGGAAATGGGGTCAGAGAATAGAGATAATTTTCTAATTTTATTCTTTAAAAAAGAGCTAAGAATGCAGTAGCCACTGAAATATGTTGAGTCAAGGGACAATTTTCAACCTAGTTCTATGCCAATTGCAATGACTTAGTAAAGGGGGAAAAAATGTGAGAGAAGGTACCATTGTAAGAACAGTGAGGCGAAGGAAGCTGGGACTCCCTGTGTGAGCGGTCCGTACATAGAAGCACTAGCAGGCCATTCATGGACCCTGAAAAAAGTAATGGCTGTAGAGTCTCCATTAAGTACTTACTGAGCTCTTAATATGTAACAGTGCTATTCTAAGCAATGTGTTGGCAAATAAACAAAGAAGATTTTGCTGTAAATAGAGGGGGGAGACAGAGAACAAACAGGATAAATAACAGTATTTTGTTGAAAGATGAACAGTATTGTTCACCTTGTAAAGAAAAAAATTGGAGCCAGGCAAGTAGAACAGGCATGGCAGGGTGCTCGCTGATACTGGTAGCTGCATTGAGAAGATGGTATTTAAACCAAGATTTGCAATGAGTGAAGGAGATAGTTCTGTTGCTTCCTAGTGCAGTCATGTTCCAAGCAAAACAAACAGCTAGTACGCAGCCCTCAGGCGGATAAGAACTGTCACGTTCAAGAAATAGTATAGAAGCTGGTGTCACTAGACCAGAATGAGGGCAGGATCATGGAGGGCAGGAAGAAGCAGATTTTAGCACTTTGTAGGCCATGGTACAGACTGGTTTTTATTGTGAGTAAAATGGAAATAGAATTTTGAGCAGAATAACATTTTCTTTTAAATGGCTCTGGCTGTTGTGTTGAAAATAGATGTAGGCAAAACAGAATCACGGACCAGGTGGGAGACTATTGTATCATCCAGATGATACTTGGATCAGGGGAGGAGTAGTGAAGGCAGTAAGAAATACATTCTGGATCTCTTTTGAAAGTAGGATTACAAGAATTTCCTGCCACATTTGATGGGGACAAAGAGAGTGTGTGCTTATAATCAAAGAGGCTTTGGGTCTGAACAAATTAAAGGATGGAGAGATCTGGGCTTTAGACATAACTTTTTATTAGCAATAGTATTTAGAGCCATGTTTTTGATGAATAAGATCTTCAAAGCAGTGAGTGAGAAAGAGAAGACACAGAACCAGGATTGCGTTCTGCACCTTCCCTACATTATGAGGTAGAAGGAAGAAGAAACAACAGAGGAATGTGTGAAAGACCAGTGAGTACCATAGGGGAGAACCGGAGCTGCACACATGCCAGGAGTCAAGTGAAGAAAACACTTAGAGGAAATGATCACAGGGGTCCAATGCTGCTGACAGGGGACGAGGATGGAGGCTGAGAAGCAACTGTTAAGGTTACCGGTGAAGCCAAGGAAGTGGAGCACATAGAGTTTTCTGACTGCTTCTGCCACTTCTGTGAAAGGAGCCAGATTACAGGGCGCAAAGGACAGAGAAAGGGGAAGGGATTGAGGATTGAGGCAGGAGGAAAAATGCGGTTTTTTTCCTCGAAATTGTGGTTGCGCTAGTAATGAGTTAATCAAGTCAAGTGATGCTAGGATTGCTGAATTGGACTGAAGTCTCCATTAAGGTCTGTGGATATAAATTTAAAGTGAATCTGTGTGCTTGGGCTTTGTGTTTTCTAGGGGTTCTTTTCTGTCATATTCAGGTGATGGGCATTGCTATACAGTAATTAAAGAATTGTAAAATTGAAATCACCAAGAATTATAGCTAGAATAATGGTAGAAAATAAGACATTGAGCCGATGTGAAAATCTTCAAGAAGTGAAGTCTATTTGTAAGTACAACAGTGAGTGTTGGGCAACCTAGTATTATTCAAACATAGTGTACTTTTTGGGATCTATGAATTGGACCATGTGGTATGAACCTGACTCCTTCTTCATTCCCCTGGTATTAAGTGAAAGTACCATGTTTTACATGTCCACTTTACTATTGTTAAGGTGCTGCCTTATTGTTAAGGTGCTGCCTACTATTTAGGGTGCTACCAGCTTAGGGAGAAAAAGAATCTCAATAACCCATTGTAAAGGCCTTGGTAACCTACCTTTCACATTGTTCCTCATACCCTCACTGCAGAGGCTGTGGGTGGTACATCAGGACAGAGTTAACCTTGTTCTGGTTGGAAGTTATGTATGAGCAGGTATGTTTGAGGACAAGCCTGGTCTCTGTCTATTTGGCCAGGAGTCTTCTGTGATTCCTAGGGCTTTGTCTCTTCAGTTGACCCTGATCATCATATTTTTGTCTCCCCAGAACACCAAAATTGGTAAAATACTGACCAGACACTTTAACCTCTTTAGCAGCTGGTTTTTGCTTGGTTTCTTAATATTCACATTAAAGGAACTAAAGGAAAATGATGCACAGGATGTAGAGCTTAGTTTTGGGGGTTCACTTGTGCAGTTCATTTTTTCTCTGGGATTTTGGCATCTGTAGTCATAGCAGCTTGATAAACTTGAATTCTGGTTTTGGTTTATTCAACCCAAGGAACTTTTAAGCTTTCCCATGGGCCTTTCCCATGGGCCACAAACCACCAAGCGCTCTAATGGAAAATCAGTGCAGGAAAATCCCACAAATCCTTTGAGATTCTGGCCTCTTAGTCCAGGCTGCCATTGTTGCTTTCAACAGCTGTTTTTGTTTAGCTGGTTTAGCTAATCTCGGTGGAAGGAGTTGTATTTTTAAAGTAAAATAGTATACTTATAGAGAAGCTTAAAAAGTTACAGTTAAGGAATAGAAAATTTAAAAGTTCTCATGAAACTCCTGTGGATATGTATTGTTAAATATTCTTGCCCAAATGCACCCGTTGTTGGGGGAAGCATGCCTTAGCTTCTTATTACCACGCTGTTCTCTGCTGCAGCACCCAAGGTTTGCTGCATTGTTCCATTAGGTCCATGTGTATTTCCCCTGGTAATCTGTGAGCTCTAGGGACAGTCAACACAGTGTTTCCCCATTTGCACCACTGGACAGGAAGTGTGTGTATTTATAGATGCTGAACAATGAATTGTCCCCTGGCTAAATATACCTTGTAATTAAGTGCAAAATTTTCTTCCATTTTTCAAGTTTTAGAGTAATGCTTTTTTTTGTGCTTGGGGCTGTGTATAACATTGACTAGGGAAGACAAAATGGCAGAGCTTTTGGTCTAAAAGATATAAAATAGCCAGTAGTCTTGTTGGGCATGTGTGATGGATAAATAAAAATTCCAGATCTACTGTGCTGACAGTTCTAAGAAATGCTGCTGAAGTGTATTGTGAGGGTCTCAGATCTGTGCAGTGCAGTGGCCAGCTCTAGACCTTGTTGGTGTTTTAGAAATTAATGTTGATTGTAAATGTCATTACATGTTAGTTGTTTGCTAATTTCAGGTGACTCTGAGTGAAGGTCCTCACCACGTAGCCTTGTTTAAAGATAGTTCCCGGGAGTTTGACCTTACCAAAGAGGAGGATGTAAGTAGAATTTCTCTAGGGTGTATATGTGTAACATAATCATCCCTGTGAGCTTATAGGACAATGAAATGAAATGTTTGCAAACTAAGATTTTCTTATGATTTTATTGCTTTCCATTAATAGCTTGCAGCATTAAGACATGAAATAGAACTCCGAATGAGGAAAAATGTGAAAGAAGGTTGTACTGTTAGCCCCGAGGTAAGAGGTGCACTTCATTTCCGCCATATGTTATGGGAATGCACTGTTTATAGTTTCAAATAAATGGTAAGATTGGTATTAATGTTTAGATTACAGCTGTTCCAAGATACACAGTTTTTTAATGTTCCAAATAATATATCATCTTATGCATAATTTTCTAGAATGGTTATTTTAGAATCAAAAAAAGAATAAATTTTTTTGAGTGCCATACTTTAATCGAGAGTTAAGGAATTTTCAGAATGTGTATCACCAAAAATTTAACAAACTTCCCCAAAACCTAGTACTAATTTTTTCTTCCTCAATAGACCATATCATTAAATGTAAAAGGCCCTGGACTACAGAGAATGGTGCTAGTTGATTTACCAGGTGTGATTAATGTAAGTATATACAAAGCTTGAGTTTATTTTATTTCTATTGTGGAAAACACTTATAATGACATTTCAAACCTTTTTCTTCAAGACTGTGACATCAGGCATGGCTCCTGACACTAAGGAAACTATTTTCAGTATCAGCAAAGCGTACATGCAGAACCCTAATGCCATCATACTCTGTATTCAAGGTAAATTACGTGAAAGATTTTAGATAACCTGATACGCTTTCCCAAGCTTAGTTCTAAATAATGCTTGTTATGTAGACATACAAGACAAGTGCTTTCTACCTTTTTTGTTATTCATTTTATTAGTACAATAAATAGAATTGAAGTTGGGGATATTTTAATAATTTTCCCCATAGGCATCATAAAAATTTTTATTGACTGGAATTTTCTTTCATAAAAAAACTGAATATATTAATAAAATGTTTATTGCTGTGATGTAGACCTAGATATACTTGCAGTAAGTTTTTAAATTATTACAGTTTCATCTTTCAATTTTTTTTTTCAGATGGCTCTGTGGATGCCGAACGCAGCATTGTTACGGACTTGGTCAGTCAAATGGATCCTCATGGAAGAAGGACCATATTTGTATTGACCAAAGTAGACCTGGCAGAAAAAAATGTAGCTAGCCCAAGCAGGGTAAGGGCAAGTTCTTTATTATGAAAATTGATTCTTTGTGCGAGCTCCAGCTGTGACAGGGATAGGTTATGTAAAAGAGTTACTACTAAGTATATCCTGACATATAGTCATTGACTTCATTTGTTTTCCTTCCTTCTTTCTTCCTTTAGTTGGTGTATATGAACTAGTGCTAGTAAAATTTCATTCTCTAATCAACACTGTGTAATAGATTGTTATTGTAACACAAAAGACATTGCATTTGGAGTTAGGCCCCAGCATTTTTATCCATGTTCCTCCACCAGCTGGCTCTATATTCTTGGGCAGCCTAGTCACTTTTCGGAATTTAGTCATTCCAGAGTACAATTCATTAGTCTATTTAACTAGATTAGATCTAAGATCATTTTCATTTCTGAAATTCTGTGAGTTCTATACATAGTATTCAGTGTCCTCTATCTGTATGCTTATAATTACCTTGCTAAAATCTAGCAACTTTCCTTCTTCCTCCTTCTTTAACAAGGAAAGTATTTTTATTGAAAAGGAGTATTGCATGTCTTATTAGGATGCAAGTCTTGACTTAAAACATGCTGTCTACTTAATTGTAAAGGCCTAAGGTAATGGTTAAGAAATAGGATCTATAACTAGGTGGCTTAGTTTCAACTCATGGTCCTATCGTTTGCTAGCTATATTATTTTGGATAGGCTGTTTAACTTTTTAGTACTTTAGACTTCCTCATCTGCTGGAAATGGAGATATTAGTGGTACTATCTCGTAGGTTGTAAAGTGATTGAAATGCTTGGCACAAGTGATATATATATGTATATATAATGGCTATCATCTCTTAGTGTTATCATATCATTATCTCCCACAGAACAACTTGAGACACTGGGTACTGTCGCCACTGCTACTATGCAAAAGGGCTGTGTTTCCCATTTACACTTTATGGGACTGTGCCTCTGTGTCAGAGATCTCCCAGACAGGCCAGCCTAGATTCATTGACTCCCTGTGAGTTGGACACACCTGGCTTGCCCTGGTCATGCTTACCCAGTGAAAAAGAATTGCCTTGGGCCACATATAACATAATGTGTGTAACAAAACTTCTTTTTGAAAAATATTTTTTATTATAACGCAGGTGTGTTCAAGCTATAGGCCCCAGATTGGACACATCTGCTCCAGAAGGACTTGCAGGACTTACACATAGTCATATGTACACCTGAGATTTATTGCAGTGAAAGGGTACAAAACAAAATAACAAAGGAAAAGGCACATGGAATGGAATCTGGAGGCAACCATCTCAAGTTTCCAAGAGTGTTCTTCCAGTAGAATCACACACAGTTCTCATCCCTCCGGCAACAAGGAGACTCGGCACCTAAGGCTTCTCTTAGAAGTCATTTAGGTCAGCATCATATTATACCAAAATTCCAGACTCCCAAAAGAAAAGCGATATTTAGAGCAAGACACATTGCTTGCACAATGAACCACTGTTACTTAGGGAAAGTTTTATATCAGTGTAGGCAATTGTTTCCAGTTAAGTTCCCAGATGCCAGGGAAAAGCAGGCAGGGCTTTTTAAGGGGTCTCAGCCCTGCTGCTGGGTTAGCTCTTTCCTTCCTGGCCCCCTTGGCTTCTGCTTGCCTTGCTTTTAAGGGGGAGGCCTGCTGGGGGACATTGGTCCTAGAGTAAAGGAAGGCAAAGTAGGCTCCCTTTCTCTCCTTTCCTTTCATTGCTTTCTCTTCTCTAAGACAGTCAGTTTGAATTTCATTTGAAATGCAGGCTTTTTGTGTCAGAGATTCAGCATTCATGTGATTGGTAACTTGAGAGATTTTTATTCCAGGATTAATCTGAATGTGTCTCAGAGGGTAGGAACTTTTATATCATACGTAGATGAATGTAGATCTCTGTGCATACTCAGAAAAAAATTTTGGCCCTAAAGGGTATAGAGTGTAGTTTTGTACATACTCAGAAAAAGATTTTTGACCCTGAAGAAATTGAGAACCATTTCCAAGTATTAGCATGGGAAATGGGGGCAGGTGGAATAACAAAAGTTAATCCAACTTGGTTAGAATTTAGATATTTGAAGAAATTATGGGGAAATAATAATGAAAACTGACATTTACTGAGTGTTTCTCCATGCTGGCACTGTGCTGAGTATCTCATACTCTCAGCAACCTTTTTGAAAACATTAAGTCACTTATTTCAGGCCCTGTAGCAAATGAGTGGCAGAGCAAGTGTTCAGACTGTGGACTCTGACTCCAAAGCACTACCCATCTTTCCACGTTTTCATTTTGGTACACATACCTGAAAAAGACAATGTCAGTATGGTAAAATTCAGTGTATTTATTTTTCCTCAATAGCAACTGAAATGTATTCTAATGCTTTCACATAGGTTTATATATTTTGATAAATATACCTGCGTAATGTAGTTATTTTACTTTCTGAATAATATGTTCTTTTAAAAATTACGTAAGCCTGTATCTCACATTTATTTTTCTCACTTTTTTAAAATAGATTCAGCAGATAATTGAAGGAAAGCTATTTCCAATGAAGGCTCTGGGTTATTTTGCTGTTGTAACAGGAAAAGGTATGCAAAGATGAATTATTATAATTTACTTTTAGTGGGGCTTTATTTTTTTTTGCTTTAAGGTAATGCATTTTCTTGGTAAAAACGTTGCTGTCTTTCCACAGGAAACAGCTCAGAAAGCATTGAAGCTATAAGAGAATATGAGGAGGAATTTTTTCAGAATTCAAAACTCCTAAAGTAGGTATCTTGTTAAAGATTTTACAGTGAGACGGTAACTTAAATTGAACTGTGTTCACTTAAAAGTTCATGTTTTGCAACCTAGTTTAATAAGCAGGTCTAAGCTTCTTTTCAGCAGAATTGGAAGCAGTTTATTACACCTCATGCATGTGCAGCCCACGGGCAGGATAAACTGCCCCAGACACATGAATATGCGAAGGTAGCGTGCACTTACTTAACAAGTGATTTTTTAAAAATTAATATTTTATGTTTTGAGTATGTCTACACATTTCTTACTGTATTAGGAAAAGTTAAAATAGAGGTATCAAAGACGTATCCCTAAATCGATATTGATAGAAATTGACTGAAAATAAGGTATTAACCAAAAAGCAAAAAGGAGGAGCCAAAAGGGTAACTGAATTACACTAAAATGTTTTATATAGAACATCTCTGGAAATAAAAAAGTGTATTTGCCCGTGGATTCGTGTAGTAAATCAAAATAGTTCTTGCAAACATAGTCTGGAGAATTACGTATTTGGAAGAAACCAACAAGCCCGTGGAACTGTACAATCCTACATTGTAGTGATGTGTCCTATGTGGTAATTAAACATTAAAATGGTCAATACTCGGCAAAATTTTAAATTCATTTCCTCAGTCACAGCAGCCACACATTTCAAGGGCTCAGTAACCTGTGGGCTGGCAGTTACCTCATGTAGACAGCTCAGGCACGGAACATTCACTTCATCACGGAGCATTTCACTGTGTGGTATTGGTACGAAAGGTGTAGATAACTCTTCCCATTATTACAAGTACACGCTCAAACTTGGTGGTAGTGTTATTGTCCTTTTATCACTTAAATATATTTTAACTTTTTTAAAAAATAGAACCAGTATGCTAAAGGCACACCAAGTTACAACAAGAAATTTAAGCCTTGCCGTATCAGACTGCTTTTGGAAAATGGTACGAGAGTCAGTTGAACAACAGGCTGATAGTTTCAAGGGTAAGTTGAAATTTTAAGATAAGCAAACAAACTGAGACATTTTTATTAGCTAGAAATCTTTAGTATCCATCAGATTTTTTCACTCCCTTTAGTAGTTGCTTAGTATTTGATTTACTATTAGTCAATACATAGAAAATGGAAAAGTGAAACCCTTCCATTAGATGGAATTGCCTCTTTCAGAGGGAACATTGCTGGGAGCACATTACAGAGTACAAATTAGAGAGTCTGCAGTGCTGTTTGTGGGGAAGATTAGTAAACTGTAGAGAACATGGGTTCCTTTTATAGGAGGAACAGCGGGAGCACCCAGGGAAGCAGAGCTTCTGTGCTTCAGCTGCATGCACACTGCCTTCGCCAGGCTTTGCTTCCATGGTGTCATCTGATGAGAATGCACCCTCTTTCTGGTTTCATGTGGGAGGTTTACTTATCCCACTTGGTACCTTGTATTATTTTTATTCCTGTTTCCAGAAGAGAAAACAGAGGTGCAAAGTAACTTATGCAACCAGTGCCACATACCAGGTAGATGTGACTCTCAGCAGGATATCTCCACAGCCCATTTCTCACACATAGCCCTGCTAAACTGCTGTGGCTATCGGTTTGTGAAATGAAACTGGAGAAGCTAGAATCAAGAGTAGCTGTTGCAGTGATGAAATTCTAAGATTTTTGAGAACCCGGGGTACTAAAGCCACAGGAACACCCTCAGAAATCCAGTTAATACAGAAAGGCAAGATAGCCATTAACCACCGTATCTGGAGAGAAAGAACCATCAAGCTTGAACATTTTTCTTCTTCCTCAGCAACACGTTTTAACCTTGAAACTGAGTGGAAGAATAACTATCCTCGCCTGCGAGAACTTGACCGGGTAATATTTGAGTACCTCGTGTATTTTGTGTATCTAAATTTACTGTATTCTAATAAAATTATGTTGATAAGAGAAATATGTTAAGCTTTGATATTGACCAGAACTACTCAGGAACATTTCTCTCTTCTACAGTAATTTAAATTGTTTATTATGTAATATTTTAAAACAATTAGGAATGATAAGCTGTCAAAAGTAGTGTTTAAAATATTTTCTAAGAAGGCAAAGAATATTCTTTAATGATCATAGAATTAATGTATTTATATAGTCTATCTTTTAAATTATGCATTACCTTCTGAGCATTTACTTTGCAGAAGTGTACTCTTAATTTAGTGGGAACTAAATATTGTTCTTCCTTGATTTTAAAATGCCATTAGTTGTAAAACACAGAATTAATTTACTGTTACTAGTAGACTAAATTGACTATGTTGATACTTTCATGTAATATTTCTTTTTTTTTTTTTTTTTT